>JAJOZX010000485.1:1240000-1362500 GCA_023014485.1 Bathynomus jamesi
TCCCCTTTAGATATAAGCCTAATATAGGCCTAATGTTTTGGAAGACTTTTAGACTTTCATATAGTGATAAATATTTATCTGTAGTCTCCCCATCATGTAACTGTTTCGTCTTTATGATAATGTGTAAACACAGTAAAAACTTTATTTTTGCAAAGTTTTTTTTCAACTTCAATCTTTTGAACAAACTTAAATCCAAACTTTGGACTTACAAATAAGCAAAATTTTTAGATAAATATTTACAATCTTTATGGAATAGTTGTAAACAATAAAATTGTCTATTTTTAATGAAAAAAAAAATGGAATTTGTAAAATTTAAAAAATGTGAAGATTTTATTAATGTAAATTATTAATATAAATTAATGTGAAGATTTTATTAATCAAATTGATCATTTAATATACAGGGTGATTCAAAAGTCAGGTTACATAGGGCTTTTCTGTTTCTTTGCAGGTAAATAAGTTATGAGATGTTATCGAAGGAGGAGCGCATTGATGTGATATCCCTAGCTGGCTGCACAAGTGCATTGCCGTTAACGGTGGCCATATCGAGCATGTGATGTGACTATTCCCCTGTATCATTACATAATACAATATTTCCCTATGTAACCTGACTTTTGAATCACCCTGTATAGTGAAGCATATTATGTTGTGTGTACTTTGCGGACATATTTGCTTTACAAAATGAGTTAGCTGGTTTGTTTAATGATCTGACATTGTTTGAATGGTTGCAGTTATTTTTATTAAAGAATTTGATGTTTATTTGTATATGTACTAAATTGTTTGGTACGGAGATTTGTAAAATTGAGTCCCTTCGTTCATCGATGCTGATAGATAGATACATTTTTGTATCATAAATTCATTTACAAAACACTTTAATCATATTATGCATAAAAATTTAGATAATAAAGCCTTCAAAGAGATTATTTATGCAACATAAAAAAAATATTTATCTTGTATCACAAGAATTTTAAAACACTTAACAATATAGGATAAAATATCTTAAAGCAATTACAGTTTAACAAATACATAGAAATTAAGCCAAAACAGCAAAATTACTGTAAAGAAAATGAAAAAAAGAGAAAAGAAAAAGAAAAAAAATGAATCCCATTCGTACTAATGAAATCATTATCTTATCCTCTCTTTAGTGTAATTTATAAGCTGATACGGGCTTCACTTGCGTCATTATCTTTCTCAGAGATAATGCATATCTAATATGTATTTCATCCCCGTACGGCTGTTTTCTTTTTTTATGCAGGAAGGAAGGGGTCAAGGGCGAAAAATGCGCCCCCAAAGAAGGAAAAGGAGAGAGCCGAAATTAAGGTTTCCGAGGTTGTTACAAAATATGACATCTTTTTTCTTTTCAAATTTTGAAAAGAATGTGTAGTGTGTAAGTCCATGTATGTGTAGTGAGGAATAGAGGGGAAAGCGTGCGTTTGAGAGCATGCTGGACTGCTCACAAGGTAGATGAGACACGGAAAAGGATCAGCTAAGGACGACGGTGACAGGAGAAACGGGAGTTCCAGCACTCCCTCTTTCCTGCCTAACGTTCCCCTCAGGAGTACTTTCCTGGTAGATTGGTGTCTACAATCTCCTCCTTGAATAGTGAATACCTCTATATCACGTGGCATTTAATTATATCTATAAACAAGCATTTGCTTTTTTGTATTTGGTGTAAGAATTGAATTTGCAAAAGATTTAAGCAATGCCTTACTGAATATTATCAAGTTCGTAGTTTTACTGGCAGAAGATTACTCGATCTAGATCCATCGGGAGGCCATAGATCTTTTAAACTGATTTTTGTGGTCTCCTAATTTCTAATAATGAAACGATAAAAATGAGTTTAACAACAGTTAAGCAATTACTCGATCTAGATCCATCGGGAGGCCATAAATCTTTTAAAGTGATTTTTGTGGTCTCCTAATTTCTAATGAAACGATAAAAATGAGCTCAACAACAGTTCAAGTAATGGAATTTAAAACAAAACAGTTGGATATGCGTAATAAAACTTTCTATACGAATTAAGTTCATTAAAAAGAACAACATTTGTAACCTTAATAATAACCAATTTATTAATAGAATCACTTAATAATGTAAATGATGTATAATTATTTATAAAGTTTTCATTTTTATCAGTACTTCTGACACTTAGTGAAGGGTTTGTAGCGATGCTTTGCAAGCATATTTCACCTACTAAAAGTAACCAAACAGTTTTATTAAAATTTACTCGTTTCAATTCTTCTATAACCTTGTTGTAGTATTTGGAGACCTCTCGCTGAAAGAAGAGGTAGCACAGTGTCAACTCCGCAGACTATTATCATCGTAGGGGAAATATTGATTCCCAGCCTATATATAACCTTATGGTAAAATAGTTTCTTAATGTAAAAACGTTCACCGATTTTACTTGATATCATTTTCAGAGGAAAATACTTTAAGTCCTTCAAGTTTTCAATGTTTTTTGTGTTATTTCTGTACTTATTTTTTGGCATAATACATTAAATAATACACCTGAATTACAAAACTGAATAGGCACTCAAAATTAGGCCTCTAAAATTAAAATACGTACTCAAAATTAGGCATCTAGAATTAAAAGGATTATTAAAATCTAGAGTAGATGTCCAAAACCGAAAGAAGATAGTGCTAAAACTACTTTTTAAAAGGATTAGGACTTTAAAATTAAAAGAATTAGATATTTGGCGCTAAAACAATAAGAGTTCAAAATTGATGTTCAGTATTTTCAACTAAAAGAATAAACTTCTAAATTTAAAAGGATAACACCTTCAAACCTAAAAGAATTAACTGCTCGAACTTAAAAAATTTGACATTTGATATTTGACTTTACATTTATCTACGTTAAATTGGATTTGCCAGTTATTATACCACTGAACGTCGGCGCTGCAAATTATATCTGCTTTGAAAACTAATTGTTTTACCCGCAATTTTAGAATTGTCGGCAAATTTCGAAATTTTGCTTAATAACTTACCGTCAAGAATGTTAACATAAGTTATGAGAAATAATACTATCAAAATGGACCATTGCGGAACACCGCTAGTTGCATTAGTCCAACCAGACTTTTTCCTGTTATTATTATCCTTTGTTTTCTATCACTTAACCAATCCAATTAAGAGTTTGACCCCTATATTCCGTGAGGCCAAAGTTCGTAACTCACTGGATAATACCATTTTCCTGTAAACGAAGTGGAGAGACTGAGAACTGGAGTTCGAGTTCCGGTGATGCTGATAATAATACAGAAGTTACTGCAATGGGCCGCATTTGTTGGCCTCCTAATTTATTATTATTCCGTGAGCTTCAACATTTTGTAACAATCGTTTAAGCGGAACTTTACTAAACATCTTTTAGATATATAAATATATTATATGAGGCCCTCCTAGGAAGAAGTGACTAAGCGACAAAAGTAAAAAAACGTCGGAAAACGCAGTTGAAGTTGTACCACTTTGAAAGTTGCCATAACTTTTGAAGATCAGTATTTCGTCGAAATATTCTCAAAAAGGTCAAAAGTTATGTCACTTTAAAATTTGGTACAAGTTTAACTGCGCTTTCTGGCGTTTTTTACTTTTGTAGCTTAGCCACTTCTTCCTATGAGGGATAAGATTTAATAAGTTTAGTGCTCTCAATATTTTCAAATACAGTCCCTAATATATAATCATTTCAAAACCTTTCCTTTAATAGAAATTGAATTAACAGGTCTATAATTACCCGCATGTTGTTTATCCCCTTTTTCAAAGCTCGTAAATACATTAGATAATTCTAAATATAAAAAAACAGCCACCCGCGATGAAGATTCATTGAAGATTTTTAACAGCAGGATCTAGTATTTCATTTTTAACTCTTAAATGTTTTGGGTGAAAAAGGTCTGGACCGGGTGATTTTTTCATTTTTAACCTATCCCTTAGCGTGCAATCTCTTCTGGTAAACAGTTATGTCAAGGAGCAATGGAATCTGTTACGTTAATATTGTTAACTTTTTTACATAAATCTATATAATTACTAAAGTGTCGTTGCAAGTGTCCCCTTTGGTATTTCTTGTAGGCTACATTTGTATCTCCGATTTCTTCTCCCATATCCCTATTCCATTACTTAGGCTGCTCCTTTAAAGTACCTATTTTAAGTCTCCCGTAGGCAAAGATCGTGCGTCAATATTTAAGAATAAACTCTTGAAATTATCCCAAATGCTAAGCTATCTACCGTTAACTGTTCATTCTATTTTATTTAACTTAAAGAGCCTCTAAAATCATCGAAATTTGCTGTCCAAAAATCAGATAGCTTAAAACAATTTAACTTGGGATGTACCGGATATCCGGAAATATCACTACGGCTCTTTATAATAAATAATTAAAAAGAAATTATTGTCTGTTAAAGAGTGATTTATTTTTATCAACTAATGTTTTTCATGGTTTAAAGTAAAAACTAATTATATTGTACCTGTTAGGCCAAAGGCGGATCCAGCATTGTCTGTATTGCCAGACATCCCGCATTTGATAAAAAAATCCCGTGTCGCTTTGTATTCAAAATGTCCCGCGAAAAATATTTTTTTAAGCAAATTTTTTCGGGATGAATTGATTTAGAATTTTCTAGAATTATGTAGGATTCTGTAGAATTCTGTAGAGTAATGTTGAATGTTCTAGAACATCCTAGAAATTACATAATACTTATAAAATGTTGTGTTTGTCCACGAGTTGGCAGTTTTTCGGCTGTAGTTATATTGTAAGCGTTGAATTAGTGTGAATCCTGCGATTGCTTGACCATACAACTTGAGAATTTCAGTTATACTTGAAGTCAGAAGATGGAGTTAAAATTTTGAAGAAGCTTAAAAGTTCAGAAAAATATTGACATATAGTCATAATATAATTAGTAAAGCGATGTATACTACAATATTTAATATGCTATGATAATTTCAATATTATTTACGATATTTCAATATTATGTATAATAATTTAAATATTATTCACGATCTTTAATTGTTAAGCATTATTTTAATAAAATTTTTCTAATTTTGTTTGTTGTAACCATTGAAGAAATCTAGTTTCAATTTGAACAAAAAATTTGGTCTTGGAAAAAAACTCGGACAAAATTTTGTCCCGTATGGGCATTTGAAAAATCTGACAACCCTATACTAAGGGAGGACCAACATTTCTGGAGGCCCATGAATATGGATATCAGAAGCTCTCAATTCTAGTGAAGTTCGAATCAATGCCTTTTTGGTTTTACTATTGAAGTTAAACTTGGCTATCTACAGTAGCTAATAAAACATATATACTGATTTTGATTTTATGTTGTAAAATATCACATAATTGTATGCAACATAATATGAATCCTGTTTAACCAGGATGTATGGGGCCTCCAAATCTGGCTAAGGGGGGGCCAATGGCCCTCTAATCCCCCTCTGGATCCGCCTATGTGTTAGGCTAACTTTTAAAAAACACTAATAAATTAAGAAGAAAACTTCTTATTTTTAAATTATGAAAAAAAAATATATATTTTTTGATGGTGAAAAGCAGCTTTTTCGCATTTTCAGGAGAGAAACGACTTTTAATCGGTCAAATTAACCTCTCCATATATCATACGAATGAACAAAATAGAAATATATATACAAACTACATGACTTAATTCACATAATATTAAAGTTACTTTAAGCCATTGTGATTGATTTGAATTTTGTAGATTCATTTCAGCCAGTCGCAGCCCTCATTTTCTTTTCTGAATACACAATATAGAAAATGGTGTTATTAGGGATAACTATAAAAACTAATCAGAGACCTACACACACGACATGGTCCCTGACACAATAGATACAAGAAGGTCTGTTTAAATAATGGCAACTATATTATGGTTCTGCTTTATATATGGTATAGTATTTTAATTAATATGCAATATATGGTGTATACATGCTCTTAAATTAATATTAACAATCCAATGTTGCAATCTGTTAACTTGTCAAACAAAATTTTCTTGTGCAATAAATCATTTTTCCTGTTAACTACATTGCTTAATAATAATAATAATAATAATAGTAATAATAATAATAATAATAATAATAGTAATAATAATAATAATAATAATAATTAATAGAGCATAATTTTTTTTTTAATTTTCCATGAGTAGAAATATTAGCGTTTCATAATTTGTTACCCTACAATAATGTAGGCCTTTGTAGGGCCTACATTATGATAAACAATTTTATGCCAAATTAATAAAACTATAGTATTCAAACCCTATATAAATATTTTGAGGAATAAATGTGTGCTTTAACTCTAAAACAGCCCTGTCCGACCTGATATTAGGCAGTTGTGTCCCGCCGGATATCAAGTATCGGGCTATCCGATAAAACCACTATCCGGTACATTCCTATACTTAATTTTTTATTAGTTTTGACATTATGCGAAAAATGTGTCATGCCATAATCGCTATGACCTAAAATTTTTCCGACGTCCATATTCTGAACCAATTATCGTAGGAGTTATGACTAAATCTCTCTCCACGCGTCGGCTCTAATATATTTTGACGAAGCAAATTATCTTATAAGAACCTTTCAAATTTCACTCTCAGCATCGCTGTTTAAAGTATTATAATTTATCTTTGGTGAATATTGAATTTCGGGGTCACCACTCACCAGTTATTTTTACCCGTGATTGGCCGAAAGTTAGTTACGTGGGAAATAATTAACCAACCTAAAACAACCACCTAATATACAACCCAATGTCACGATCGTCTTTAGGATGAGTAGCAGACGACTCAGACTCAAGAACATAAAAGTTATCTTTCGACCCTCCAGTCTCAGCCATTTCTTTGTGTTCAGACTCATTTTTCTTTATTGTTAGGAAATTAAGAAGTTTATTTGTCTCGTTGCTTGACTTTCTTCCTTTTTTTTTCCATCTGGACCCTTTCTCGGACCCTTTGACGAGCTGTATGTAATATACAGTAAGAGGGAGCGTAATTAAAGGATCGCCCCTCTACATCTTGATCACTGACAAAAAAGAAATTGGTCATGTCACGGATCGAACACGCGGAGGAATAGTCGTCGCCAGTCGTTGATCCAAATGCAACGCGTTAGTTTTCAAACCGAAATTGGTGCCGGTCGCATGAAGTGCTGGTCCCCCATCCCCCGACCCCCCGAAAAGAAAATTCGATCGGAAACTATAAGTCCGTTGGAAGATAAAGTATTTAATTAACAATATTATAAAACATCGAGCCTAATTTTTAAAATTAATTTGTTAAATATATAGATATGAATGTCTGGCAGTAAAATATTAACTTCCATACATTCATCACCTTTTTGCACGCATAATTCCACGTGTAATAAAACCACAGGCATAACTTTACGGATTCCTTCATTGCCACTAGATGGTGCATTTGAGCTTTGTGGGCGCGAATGTATTGCCGTGGCTTATCGAAGTTCAATGCTATTATCATTTATATCATGGCATTCTTTCCCGAGGACCAACATCACTTAAAATATAATCATTTCACGTACATTAAAACTAAGAACGTAATTTATATATGTCGTTCTAATAAATATATGCGTAACTTTTTATATATAACAAAGTTACGGGTACGATTTAAAATCATCAGTACCATTATTAAATTAATATTCCTTTAAAAAATTAAATAACATCCGAATAAAATCAAATAAATTAATTGTTAAAAATATTAAATTAATTTATATTTCCTCGTTTGAAAATTCCATTTGGTAAAAATGGAAATTCGGATTAAATTTGAAACAATAAATAAATTGAATTGGGAACAAAATGCCTCACTCGAGGCCCCGCTAGTTATCTCGCATCGATTTGACCAACCTTTTCCCCTTCATTTTTGTCACTTTTACTGTCGGTGATTTTGTTAAATTAACTTTGGTTCGAGTGACGCAAATTCCCCTCTTAAAAGACAAAATTTGTTCCCCGAAATATGAAGAGAAAATTAGGTTGCTAAAAGGTGTCCTCGGAAGACGTTAATACGGATCTCTGAAGTCACTCTGAGGAATGTCTCGATAACGAAGTAAATATGCATACACATACACACACACACACACACACACACACACACGAGTTTACGAGCTTGTTCATATACACAACTACGCAGTAAAACATACACATACGCACATACACATGTACATAAATGTATTTGCACGCACACGTACATCTTTACACACACACACACACACACACAAACACGTACATCCACGCACGAATGAGCAGTCTCATTCTTTTTAGGAAAAAAGCAGTGGTAAAATAAATTAAAGACGAATGTTTTATATCGTATAATATTACAAAAGGCGAATTTAATTTCCCCTTTATTATTATAGCAATTATCTTTCATTTATTTATAACTTCAAAATGGGAAACATTTTATTGTATTACTAAAATTATAATAATGAAATAACTGCATTTATTTACGGTATATATATATATAAATGGGTTCCCAGAAGTAACTTATTACATAAATATTTTTAGGAACACCTTCATATATATATATATATATATATATATATGTAAAGAACGACGCTTGTATAGAAGAACGTTCCGCACAAGATGAGGAGGGAGAACGAACAAATGAAAAATGAGGTAACCACCCGGGAATCGAACCCGGGATCTTCCAGGTGCCGGTCAGATATGCTAACCACTACACCATGGGCCTCGATTAATCAGAAGTCGTAATATATATATATATATATATATATATACTGTACACTCTGTATCTATAAGGTGATTACAAACTCCTTGTGTAACTTTAAATTTTAATAACTTTTGATGTACACATGATAGAACCAAACTGTAAAGGGTATATGAGTGTATAATTATTAAAGTTTTTAACACGCTAAGTTACAAATTTGTAGGTCTCAACATAACCGACATCTTTTTCGATATATCGTTCGATTCGATTTTCCAAAGGCTTGGAAACATTCTCTAGTTGCTGCTGAGTTATTTCATAAATTACATTTGTGATCCTGGTCATAAGTTCATCCAAAGAATGTGGTTTTGATGAATAAACAACACTTTTAACGAGTCTCATAAAAAGTAGTCAAGTGGGGACAGGTCAGGTGAACGAAGTGGTCAAGCAATTGGTCCACCTCTACCGATCCACTTGGCTGGGAGGACTTCTTTCAAGATCCATGGCACATTCGAAGCACACTGGCAGGGAGCACGTCTTGTGGCTTTTATTCATGCAGAATTTACCTTAGGGGGATGGATAATTAAATTTTCATCAACAATGCTGTTATTGTTGATGTGGTTGGAAGTAAAACTTTATCGACTTTTGCAACAAATGTTGGCAAGATAGTTTCAAAGTTATCTTTTCTTAACTACTTTTATACGCGTTTTCATCGCGTAGAGATTGTGTTTTATTATCATTTCATATCTACGCGGCTTTTCTCTGGTACTTGGACCACAGATCATAAAGACAAATCTTTTGACCGACAAACCAAGTTCTCGGGAGTACCACACTTTAAACGAGATAAAAACTAAAATAAAATTTTTTCGAAAGAGTGTTACTAAAAGTTGTCTTTCGAGAGTTAGGTTAGGTTAAATTACAGTAGGTTAGGTTAAATCATTTTCATATTCTGTCACCTCTGTTTGTGAAGGGTCAAACATTTTCTCTTTTCGAGAGAGATTTTAGCTATCAAAAAACCTCAGTACCTTAAATTTAACTATTATAAAACAATATTGAAAACTCAACTTTATGAGGCCAAATTTAGGGGTGCGGTCTTCCCTTGACTGTATGGCAGTCATTCTTTTATTACATATATCTGCCTACATACACAATGCTCATTAACTATTTACAAAGAGAAAGTAAAATTTGACTATAGATCCTACAGCTATAATTATAAACTGAAGTTTACCAGAGATGTATTCGGTTTTGAGTGGTCGAAAATAACTGAAAATAAGTGTAAAAAAGAAACAAACTTTTGAACATTTTAAACCGCATTAATGGATAAATTTAATATTAATTTACTTATCAAATCGAAACTTATATAAAAAAGTAAATATAACAACCAACGGATCTCTCCAGCAGTCATTTTAAGCCTCAAAGGTAATAGATACATTCTCGCTATAAATTATGTAAGAATGATATTATCAGTGAGCAGCTGTAAACACTATATAATACTCATTATGACAGACTTAATTCAGTCGTAAAAACGACAAAAGCGGATTATTATTGTTCTAGAATTAACAAACAAATGGCCAAATCTAGAAGGACCGTTAGTGAAAACGGACGTTTGCATCCTGTCATCTACAAATCAATCTTTCTTTAGAACAATGACATAAATAACCCGCTTATTTAATTTATTATGCACTGATCTTTTCAGCTTTTAATCATCTCTTATTTAGCACAATAGCGTATGCACCACGATTATTTATTAATTATGGATATTCAACCTTCATCAGTTCCAGATGACACCGTCTGTCAAGAAAATAACCATTTCAGCTACTCTCTGTGTCTACTTCCGACCTATTATATAATACGTACCCTTGAAATACTTTATAGTTTACAGAGTATGTTTAATGCTTTTTTACGCTCGGATATAAGGTAGGCTACATAGAGCGGACAGGTTTTTAGTGTACTCCTGCGCACAGGTCAAAATAAACTCATACTAGAACCTGTTGATTTACCACAACAGATCATTATGACTCCAAATAGGCGCAAGTATAAAGTAATTGCAATATGAAATTTAGTTATACGGGAAAGGTTTAAAACATACAAAACTTATAGACAGAAAAATATATACTGACAAATTAATTGTGAAAATAAAGACAAAATAATGTAAAGCCCTTTTTAAAAAAAATATATATAAAAAATTCTTCATTCGTGAATATGTTAAAAAGAAATTTTCTTGCAGATTTTTTAGGCTTCAAATTGATGCAAAACATTATACAGGGTGTCCCATAAGTCCGGCATCATAGGAAAAATAATAAAAAAAGGCAAAACAAAAGCTTTTATTTACAGAACGAGCTCAATATGTCCACCATTGTTTTCAATACACAAATTCAGACGTGATACCCAGTCAGCAAGCACACGGTGAATGATGTCAGGAGTAATGGTGTTACATGCCCCAATAATGCGCTGCCGCAAATGTTCAACACTCTTAATTTTCTCTGCGTATACCAGCGCTTTCAAGTGGCCCCAGAGATAAAAATCTAGTGGCGTGAGATCCGGGCTTCTAGCTGGCCATTCCACAGGCCCTCGACGTCCTATCCAATGATCAGGGAGTTGTTGGTACAGGTATTCCCTTACTTGGGTGTTGTAATGTGCAGGAGCGCCGTCTTACTGGAACCATGTTGGGAAATTTCCTTCTTCGTTCAAGACACTGGGAAATGCTTCTTCCTTGAGCATACGTAGGTAGGTGCCTCCAGTGACATGTTCATCGAAAAAGAGGGGGCCTATGATGCGATCCTTCCAAATGCCACACCATACCATCACCCGAGATGCACCTTGTTCCTTTGTAGAGGTATACCAGTGAGGGTTGTTTTGAGACCAGTAATGGGTGTTCTGTCGATTTACCTCACCATTTCCATAAAAAACAGCCCCGTCACTGAACAGAATGGTGGACGGGAAATTGGCATCCCGAGCATATTGTTCCGTAGCCCATTCACAAAATTCCATCCGCCGGTCGGGATCATCTTCGCTTAATTTCTGTAGGATCTGAAGTTTATATGGATGCCATTTGTGAGCCTGAAGAATGCGATGGATGCTACTTTTCGACACTCCTGTCTCGGCGGACAATCGCCGAAGAAACTTATTGGGACTTCTGTTAAAATGAGCCAGGATAGCAGTCGCTGTATCATCGTCAGTGGACCTCCTTGAAGGTCCACTGCGTGGTTTATCTCTATGGATCCTGTTTCCTTAAACTTTGCAACAAGTCTGCTAACACAACTCTGTGTTATTGGCTCGCGGTCTGGATGCAGTCTGTTAAATTCAGCAGCGGCCTCTCTTTGACTCCGATTTCCTATGAGTAGGATTACCTGGATTCGTTCTTCCTTGCTCACAGACATTATGGCCTGTAGAAAGAGAAAAATATGAATTATGGTTTGTAGAAATAGAAAAATATGAATTTCTCCTATAATGCCGGACTTATGGGACACCCTGTACATTATATATCACTGCAAAAACAGACCGGTCAATTGGCTGTATATAAGAACGCAGCTAATATGCTATTATGCATTAGAATTCTACCAAAAGATTTAAAATATTTCCAACATAATTATGGAAGCAAACGCTTTTTTTTTTCTATTTTAAGACATGGAATTGACATTTGGATCGGAAACCTGAATATCGTTTTATTTCCATAAAAAGGAGCTGGTATAATACTTTATAAACTTCATTCCCTGACGACGTGTACTGCTGAATACACGAAAGGCCTTGGAATAATTTTTTTTCCTTGTGGATTTGCATCATTCATTCATTTCACGTGTTTAAGTGTGAAATTCATCCCATATACTGTGTGTATAATATATATATATATATATATATATATATATATATATATATATATATATGGGATGAATTTCACACTTAAACACGTGAAATGAATGAATGATGCAAATCCACAAGGAAAAAAAATTATTCCAAGGCCTTTCGTGTATTCAGCAGTACACGTCGTCAGGGAATGAAGTGTATACCAATTCCTTTTTATGGAAATAAAACGATATTCAGGTTTCCGACCCAAATGTCAATTCCTTGTTTTAAAATAGAAAAAAAAGTGTTTACTTCCATAATTATGTTGGAAATATTTTAAGTCTGTTGGTAGGATTCTAACGCATAATAGCATATTAGCTGCGTTCTTATATACAGCCAATTAACCGGTCTGTTTTTGCAGTGATATATATAATGTATAATGTTTTGCATCAATTTCATTGATCAAAAGAAGGATGGAACGCCTCGTACGATGGGTACACCACAAATACTTTCCATCCGTAAGTATGTTCCAACATAAGTATAAACCGAGCAAGATACACCAGCATATCAATAGACCACAAAAAAGTCCAACGTCATTATATCTTTAAAGATTTTAAAATTTTATTTCGAATTAAACGGTTTTATGACCTCAAAAGGAGGATTGAGTCTACATCGATTAAAAAATATAAATCAGAAACCAATAAAAGAGTTTGAAGAAAATGAACAACTTTTTTTTTTTTAAGCATTTTTCAATGGAAGTACCTCTTTATATTTTAATATTTTAAAACTAATATATTAAAGGCTTGTTAAATTAGTTTTTTTAACTATTTAAAGTTTATTCTATTAATTCACTAGTTAATTTTAATTTAATTTTTAATATTTTATCATTGCTTTCCTGTTTTAAAATAAAAATATAATTTCCCTGAAAATGTTAAAAGTGTACAGAAGAAACCTAAATTAAAATTTTTCAAAAGTGGTAGGCCTACTGTATCAGTTTTGAACAAGACGAGTTCTTATAACGATTTTTAGTTAAACCACAAATATGTCAAATATTAGGTAAAGCTCCTAAAAACTTCATTCAAGTATACTATTATTATTATTATTATTATTAGTAGTAGTAGTAGTAGTAGCAGTAGTAGTAGCAGTAGTAGTAGTAGCAGTAGTAGCAGTAGTAGTAGTAGTAGTGTTATTACCTTGGTTAACCTTGGTTTTGCTCCCACCCAAATTGTTCACTCAGACGAAGGTCAAGCTTGTATAATATATAATGTACAGTATATACTACTACTACTACTAGTACTACCACTAGTAGTAGTAGTAGTAGTAGTAGTAGTAGTAGTAGTAAAAATGTAGTTAGTATTAGTCTTAGTTTTAATTTATAGTACTTCGTACCGTTTCTATTTCCCTGAATGCATTTCAGGAAAATAGACCAAAAAATGTTGATAAAAAGAGATTCCATTATTCTAAGGTCGTAGAATTTATTTGCTTAAAAAAAGAATCTTGAAATTATTTAAAATAATGTTGCTTGTAATGTCTCGCGATCAACTTTTAACATGGTCTTGGATTCTAATTGGTTTGTATTTGTTAAAACACAAATACAAACCAAGTAAAATCCAGGTAAAAGGTCTGAATTTCTGGAATATACGTAGCCTACTACGATATGATGCTTTGTACCTATTAAGTTTTTATTATTATTAATTTACACGTTCCGTTTCACTCTTAATTTTATGTACAATTCGTACAGACTGTATAAATCTTGTAATCTAATTCAGTTAGATTTTAGTCGATCATTTTGAAAGTGTCTCAAATGCGCAGACGAAACGTTGGGTTTTGGATATAACGAAAGCTTTAACTACATTTATTCCAGAGTCCAGAATTCTCAATAAATTTTTTCTAACTGAAAAATTCTAACTGAAATTTGTTATTTATAACTGAAAAATTCTAACTGAAATTTATTATTTCTAACTGAAAAAATCTATTGACGACTATTCTGGATTCTGAACATCTGGAGAAATTACACCCAACACTATTTTAAATAACTTCAAGATTTTTTTTTTTTTAGCAAATAAATTCTACAACCTTAGAATCACGGAGTCTCTTTTCATCAAAAATTTTCTTTTTATTTCAACCTTCCAGGTGTTCCGTGCAATGATTCCTCATTTCACGGACGTTTAGTTTGCTGCCCGTCCTCTTGAGTTGTTCTGGTGAAGTAGATATTAGATATCAACATCAAGTTTAGTGAAATGAAATGAGCTTTCTTTATAATTTTCAATAAAAATATCTTGTATTTGAAATTGAGTAAAGATTTGAATTTTTTTAATAAAATATATATACTCGTATATTGCAATATGATATATTACTTCAATATATTATTATTATCAATTTAAACGTTCTTTTTTTCCTTTTGGTTTTATACACATACTGTGTTTCTTGTAATCTAATACGGCTCTGAATCAATACGTCATCAATCTTCAGCTGCGTACCAACAAAACGAGTTAACGAAATAGTAAATTTTGTATTTTTAATACTTGATTTTCATTTTTGTAACTAACAAGTGACGCTGGTTTTAAGATATATGTTGGTTATCTTATGTTACTAAATTACACCAAAAGAAGTCACATATTTATCAGGCAGAATCTTCAATCTTCAGGCTTAATCTTCAATTAAGTACCAGGCCTAACAATTTTGTGATAAATTAGCTTTGGAGTGGGCCTAACCTGTCGTAAGCCTAGGTTTGACAAGCTCTGTAATTGGAAGAAAATCATGTAGAAAATCGTAATAGGTATCAATCGACAGAAAATTTAATGGGGAAAAAACACCTTTTCAAGATCTCGGGATAAAAAAATTAAGGTACTTACGTATTAACGGGGGCCACCACATAGTGATGATTGGTTAGGTTAAGTTGTAATATTTTCGTTAGTTGAAAATTTCTAATACATCATATTTTTTAAATAGCAATATTTTTTTAAATATTTACAATGATTTATATTTCAAATATTTACAATGATTAATACATGTTACACATTAGAAACATTTGTTTTCTGGAGGCCAAAAATTCTAATGTGTAACATGTATTAATCATTGTAAATATTTGAAATATAAATCATTGTAAATATTTAAAAAATATTGCTATTTAAAAAATATGATGTATTAGAAATTTTCAACTAACGAAAATATTACAACTTAACCTAACCAATCATCAATATGTGGTAGCCCCTCGTTATTACGTAAGTACCAAAATTAATATTTTAGCTTGGAAAGAGCTTGGAACGCAAAACTAACCCTAAAGTTCGGGCCTCGTTGGTACACTTAAACTAATTAAAATAATTATAATAATTAAAACGATACATTCCATAACATAAGATAAGATCTTCACTTAACAAATATTTGAAAATCAAATTCACCCTTCAATTGTGAAATTAAAAATCGAGCTTTAAAATACACAAAATTCATTATTTCATCCACCCGCTCCGTTGGTACGTTGATTACGACTGATAACTTAATTGGCTCGGAGCCGTATTTAGATTTAGATTTCATTCCCTTGAAAATGTCCGAAGTGTGCGGACGAAACGTTGGGTTAGATATAATGAAAGATTTAATTGCATTATTCCAAAAAAATCCTTAATAAATTTTCTTTAGTTGAAAGAAATCCATTCAGAAAGTCAGAAAAGTCTAATAAAACTATAGTAAATAAATAATAATAATAATAATAATAATAATAATAATAGCACAAAAATAAGAAGAATTGGAAGATTTAATAGTGGTCATCTCAATGGACTACCGAAAATTCACAAAAATTTAAATAATTCATCTCCTAGACCTATTATTAGCGTGACTGGGGCTGTCATTATTAAATGGTATTATTAGGCCATATCTTAATGAGAAATATATTGTTAAGTCTGCTGATGAATTTCTACTATTAACTGAAGACTTCAAAATTAAAAATAATGAAGTTTTAACATCACGATGTTGAAAAATTGTTAACCAATGTCCCAGTAACAGGAACTATTGAAGTCATCATCTATAATAATCCAAATGAGTGTCCTCCAGAAATAGAAAAGGTCATTATTAAAGATTTGTTAATACATTGCACTACAATGACACCATATGAATTAGCAAACAAAACATACTTACAAACAGACGGGTGTGGGTTCCCATCCTTGGAACAACCTTTGATGACTTCTATATATCACACATAGAACATAATATTATCAGTAAGAAAGAACATTTCAAGCCTATTTTTTACACAGGGTCCCAGAAGTCTTGGAGGGGTTTTATTTGGTCATAAATTTTTTCTTTTTGATTAATTTATTTATTTCTTTTTCAATTAAAGTACCCTTGCTGCGATTAATGAAAATGGAATCCTGGACAGTGTAACGAAGAGTGGCTATTATAGAACTTTATTTGACAAACAACTCTTCCATCGTTGCCGTTCAAAGAGCTTTTCGATTAAAATTCAACACACGTTCTGCTCCTTCTGATCGAGCGAGCTATTCGACGGTATGTCGTTAAATTTCGTATGGGAAAGGGTCAGGGAGACGAACCACGGACTGGGCGTCTTCGGACAAACCGAAGTCCAACCCTGTTTGAGATGGTTCGTGAAAACGTTGATGAAAATCCACATCACTCCGACGACGCAGCCGGGAATTAAACATTTCAAGAAGTTCCTTACATCGAATTTTAAGAGAGGATATCAATCTTTACCCGTACAAAATTCAAATTGCTCAAGAAATTAAGCCACAAGATCATCAGAGTCGGATAACGTACGCTAATGCGATTTTAGATTTACGCAATGAAAATGAAGATTTTCACCAGATATTAAATTTGTAATTAAAATCGCAATAAATATATTTTCAAGTTTTATAAACCTTTTTTAATTTAATCCCCAAACAAAAAAGTTATAGCCAAATAAAACCACTCCAAGACTTCTGGCACACCCTTTATATACGCGATATGTAGACGATACTTTCACGGTTTTTAAGAAGGAAAATGATGTCGAGCTTTTTAATCGAGAATTAGAACGTGAACTTAAATTTACATTTGAATAATCAAAAGGGAACAAAATACATTGTTTTGACGTTAATTTAAAAATCAGTAAAAATGGTTCAATTCAAAGAGATAAAAATCCATCACACCAAAAGACGGAGGATTGTATCGTATTTTCCACACAACTACAAAATTTCGTTAATCAAAGCTTTATTAAATAGAATATATAAAATAACTTTAAAATGGAATCTATTTGATGAAGAAATTAAAAGAATAACACCAAACTAAGTTAATAATGGATTACTTTAAATCATTATTGAAAAAGTTATCAATGAATTTTTTTGAATAAATTCAAAAAACTCTTAAAAAACAAATAATAAAAGCAAAGTAGATAATGGAAATGTAATATTTTATTACAAAACTAAGGTATTATAATGCGACATAAAAAAAAACAAGAAATAAAAAAACGTATTCTAAAGCGACACATAAAATTTGGTGAAAATACTAAAATGAAGAAATTTAAGCTTAAAATTTAATATAAACCAAAAAAAAATGTCATCAGGTTTTTCAACTGCGAAATATATTTTTGAGAATAATATGAGGGATCACCTGAAGATCAGGGCCCCCAACCTTCTTTAGTTAGCTTTATAAGGCTAACTAACAAAAAATCACGACCTAACCTAACCAATCGTCAAGGGCGTACAGTTGACCTAACGATTGGTTAGGTTAGGTCGTGATATTTTCGTTAGTTAGCCTTATAAGGCCAACTAGAGAAGGCTGGGGGGCCCTGATCTTCAGGTGATCCAATATGAGTAAATGTTGTATAGGTATTCCAATGTAAGGAAGCGTGATGTAATTCCTCTTATATAAGTTATACAACTAATACACTTCACCTCAGCATATTACAACCTAAATATAAACCTGTTAAAGTTGATGAACACTTTAAAATTGAACAATAAAACAACCGACAAATGAAATTGTTCAAAACTTTCGCATAATTTTAAAACTAAAAATTTCTACAACGTGTGAATTGCGGAGTCCTTAATGCTAAAAAGCATAAACCAGATATTAATATCAAATTCAATGAAATGGCACGTTTCTTTTTTTTTCAATCTCTAATACCGCGTGATTACCAATTATTTTCCCGATTTTAAACATTTATTAGGAAAAAACTAACAAAGCTACAGCGAAAAGTAAGATATACAAATAAAGCAGAACTAAAAACGTTTTATTTACAAGCTATTGAAGTGCAATATGAGCTTCCTTTGTGGCTCTGCAGACATCAAAGCGGTATTCTGTTTCCATCCATACATTTTGTGGCATATCATACTGAACTTTTCTAACAGCCTCATGTATCCTTTCCCTCAAGTGTTCCAAAGTTGTTGCCATTGGTAGAACAAAATCTTCATATTTGACATAGCCTCAGAGGAAGAAGTCAGGGGGGTTACATCGGGCGAACCAGCCGGCCAAGGAATGGGCCCCCACGCACGATCCAACGATCAGGCAATTGCTTATTTAGGAATGTTGTAACCTCAAAAGGAACCACGAAAGGAGCTCATACTGAACGTCAATAACTTGTAAATAAAACTTTTTGAGTTCTTCTGTATTTGTATATCTTGCTTTTCGCTGTAGCTTTGTTAGTTTTTCCATAATAAATGTTTAAAATCGGGAAGATCATTTGTAATCACCCGGTACCTATAACTGAGGCAGTCTCCTCGTTAACCTCGTTGAGATTCCGTCTGTTGGTCTCTCTTCACACGAAGGTCTGTCAAAAAAAAAAAAAATTATTTCAAAAGCTGTAATCAAATACCGAAGATTTTGAAAAGAAATTATTAAGGCAGTGAACGCTTAATATTTACCTTAAGTTCAAGAGGAACTTTTTTGAAGCTTAACAATTGATCCCTCC
The DNA here is from genome assembly GCA_023014485.1 of Bathynomus jamesi. Lineage (NCBI taxonomy): Eukaryota > Metazoa > Arthropoda > Malacostraca > Isopoda > Cirolanidae > Bathynomus > Bathynomus jamesi. Next base: position 1,259,292 of record JAJOZX010000485.1, read on the forward strand.
AGTAATTGGGGGCCGCAGGCCTCAGCACCGCAGGTCTAGCTAAATGAGCCCGCAGGACCCACTTTAGTTAGAAAAGAACGCCACTGAAAATCTTAATTTTCACATCCGAACCCATTGTATGAAGTTTTGTGAAGCTTAAGATTTTCATGGCTGCGTTCTTTTCTATAGTTTTATTGACCGAATAATTGGCTCCCCAGTAACTGGGGGGCCGCAGGCAATTACTGAGGCCGAAGGCCCAGCACCGCAGATCTAGCTAAATGGGCCCGTAGGGCCCACTTTAGCTAATATTTTTAATTAAAATTGGACATAAAAGGAAATTTCGGTGGAGGAGTCGTTTTTCTAAATATAAAGTTGGATTTTTATCTACTTTAAAAAATATATTACTTTAAGGCTTCATCCGTAAATGTTAATTTAACGATTTATATTTTAGTTCTTTGAAAATGGCTAAAGTGTACCGTTTGAAACGTTAGAAATATCATAAGTAAAACAATCATATTATTTTAATCAAGGATTTTTTTTTTTAATAAAATTCCCGAAATATCAAAAAACTTTAGAATTTTGGAGAAAAAATATTGTATTAAATTAGGTGATCATGAATTTCTAAATAATAATAATAATAATAATAATAATAATCTATTAGCTGTTCTCTTTCCTTGAAATATGTTCACAGAGTGCACTGGTTCTCATTTTGACACAAATTGCGGTTGAGCTTTTCAGACCTAATTCCGAGGATGGAAAATGCGTCACGCAAATTTGACCAAAATGGATTTTGAATGGAAAGTATTACGAGCATTTATTCTCTTGAGAACCTTTAAATGACCCTTTGAACTAGCGTACGAAGTTCGTTTCTCTTCTCTTCAATGTATCAATTGGTCGGAAATTTTAGTTATTTTACTCGTGTTATTCCAATACGTGTTTTCGTGAGTAGAAACGGTCAATGCTTTGTGTGTCATCTCCATTCGATAAAAACGAATAAAGGTACCCCCCCCCCTTTATTTTTACGTCAGGAAAGAGGGTCACGGTGAATGGTTGGATAAACCATAGTCCGTGGGCCAGAAGGGTTGATCGGTACCACTACGGGGAACCAAACGTCCCTCATACCAATGATGAAGGATGCTATGTAGATGACAAAAATGCTTGATAGACATTTCAAAAGAGTAGCTTTATTGTTTTATCAGCATTGTAAGTTTGCGCCCAATATTAAAATATTGGACGCCTATGTTTGATGAAGATCTACACTAAAACGTTACCAGACACAGATGTCCAGCAAGCATATTTGGAAACTACAGATTATAAGCTTTCCAAAGAGCAGTGTTTCATCTGGTTCGCCTTAGTGGTACCGATTGGCCAAAATTTGGGAGTCTGGCTCACGGACTACCAGGGCTTCTCAACTGTTGGGTCTCGATCCATGGTAGGTCGCCAAAGAGCCGCGGAAAAGGCCATATGTTATCTAAATTTATATACTTGGAGTATTAAATTTTGAAAAACCTGTCAGAATTTTCTGTAATAAATCGTCCCCACCATGGCTCGAACCCACTACCTCTTGAACGGAAGGTGAGAGCGCTAGCCACTAGGATAAAAGTTTACACAACCCGTCATATTTAAACAACTGAGGAAACGCATAACGCTTTCGCTTCCAGAGGTATTTTACGTGTTAACCCCCCACCTCATCATGAAAAATCGTGCGTATTCACGCATAATATTCCGTTTATAGGACAGCAGCGTTGCACCAGATAGTTTGAATGAAATGCTGGTCATTACCTCGAGTGCGGGAGGGCGAAAGCGTTATGCCTTTCCTAGATTGCTTTATATATATATATATATATATATATATGGCAGATCGTATTAACCTTTGTCTCGTTGTAGGATAGTGTTTAGCGCCCTCACTTTTTAATCAAGAGGTGGTGAGTTCGAACCCTGGTGGGGCAATTTTTTTTTTCATCAGGAAAAATCGTGCGTGTTCATACATAATATACAGTGGTTGATAAAATTACTTGGACCACCCCCAGATTTTTCTATTTTCTTGATAAATCGCAGAGAAGGTAGCAATTCTTGATAACAATCATTCCTCTCAGACTATGTATGTCTAGACTCTAGACATATCGCAAAAAGGCAAATACCCATAAACGACTTATCTTAATCCTCTGTAAACCTTTTCTAAATCTCATTCCACGTCAAATATGTAAGTGGTCCAAGTAATTTTAGAAGCCACTGTGTGTGTATATATATATATATATATATATATATAGTGGGCAAACCGCATCTCTTAATAAATGTTTACTAACGTTTGAAAAATTTAATTTAAAAATCGGTCTTGTAACGTTTTCAGATGATATTTATTTACAATTAAAGTTTTGTGTTTCAAATTCTTTGATGTTAAAATGTCTCGCGGAAGAACCTCGACCAATATCTATTTGTTTAATATAATAGCAAGATATTTACTGAAAAACTCATCAATTTTACATATTTTGTCAGTGTGTGTGTGTGTGTGTGTGTGTGAGTGAGTGTGTGTGTGTAGTGATTGTTTTTTTTGATATACGAAAAGAAGGAATGAATTTCTCGTCATTACTTTTAATTAATAAGATTTAATAATAAGAGTCAATAATATTAATGATATGCTTAATGAGTAATTTCCCCTCACTTCAACGAAAGTCAGACATTATTTTCATTAACTGAAGTTCGTTCTATTTTTCATCATTAATAAATTTTTAAAATTCTAAACAAGATTTTTTTTTTCTAATCACTTATAACGAGCAATTAATGATTAATAAAAACATATAACTTTTACTGCCTCTACTACAGGGTGTTCAAAAAGAAACGCAACCCATTGGAGAATGCATATATCACTGTAACCTAACCCCTTTTTTTTCTGTTTCGGGTTGTGGGTTGCGGTTCTTTTTGAACACCCTGTATAATAATAATAATAATAATAATAATAATAATGAAAAGTTGCTTTTTTTAAAAAGTCCCGATTGCGATACAAACTAAAATTATTTTACGATATTTTATTTAATACGACTTTGTATAAATGAAGAATTTGTATCGCATTTCCTCATCCAAAATGGCGGCCTAAATCTCCTTTCATCACGGACTTTACTCCTTGTTTGCTTAAACCTGAAATGCTGCTCGTAATGACTCGTATCGTATCAGGGTTGATGAGGCGAACGCGGCTAAATGCGGTTAGACCGTGGAGAAGGAAAAGCAGGAATAATAAGGATTCCATTTGCGGTTAATGCAGCTGCAACAAAGTAACCGCGGAGCTGCCAGCCAACCGCTAAACCACCGCGAGCGGTCGGTGCGCATTGATGGTCCTCGTAGACGGGCTGATGCCATCCGATGAGAAACCTATTAGCAGATGAGCTCCGTCCTCAAGAGACCAAGGTTCGATACCGCTATTGATGATGCTTAAAGAGAGGGGAACGGGGGAAGGGGATAAAATCTACAAGAGGGACTCGGAAAGCGAAAAAGAGAGGGGGAAGAATTATTCCGTGCTCGATTTAAGTATTAAAGGACTTTGTGTGGGCCATAATTCTCTACCCATGATTCGGCAACGATCCCAAAAGGTATATAAGACAAAAAAATCGTCCCGCGATAAGTAATTAAGTTAAAAATGTTGTTTTTTTTAATTATTTTACGTTATTTTCACTCAGTTTTGAGCAGTTTTTGCTGGAATTAATATTTGGTAAAAGGACTCAAAAGAAATCAATACTCAAATATACTTTTAGAAAATCCATGCTGAGTTCGATTTCGTTTTGTTTCATCCTCTCTCTCTCTCTCTCTCTCTCTCTCTCTCTCATACTGTTATTGATATTTTTTCTAATTAAGTTTAATGCTTCTCCCTACATTACTAATAATTTACATGAAATATTAGCCTGAAATGTCCACAAGAGTAGTTTAACCAACATCAGAACTGTGCGTTAATGATCCTTTGTAGGGAAAAAGGCGCATTATTTTTAATTTTGTTTCTCCCCACTTCTCCTCCAATTAAGTTCTTTTAAAAGGCTAGCAAAGAAACTTCAAAATTATCTACAAAGAAAAAGCCTTTATAAAATTTTAATTGTTTGTTAATTTGCGACCTTATAAAGGTTTTTCATATACTTTCGGAAAATTATTATTATTATTATTATTATTATTATTATTATTATTATTCCGAAGAGAATTTGAAATAAATGAACTTTGATATTAATGAATAATTTGTAATATTTTGAAATTTATTTGATGACTTGATTCCTTGTCAATTTAAAAAAGAAATATTTGACCTCACCACTCAGAAACGTGCTGAAGAATATATCTGTACCTTCAACCTTTCAAATGTTCCATGTGATGATTCCTCATTTCACGAAGGTCAAGCTTGTCCCCCTCCTCCCATATATACGAGTATATGCCGTAACGTTCTATGCAATGAACTTCTGATGAAAAAAAATTTCCATGAACTGTGCTCTAACGACGCATATTTCACTCTTGAAACCAGTATTATACAGGGTGTGTATAAAGTAACGTAAGTAAAGAGACAAATCCGATTTGATTTATATTAACGCGAGTGAGCATGGACGAGTAATATTGGTGCTACTGTAGTATGCGGTCTACCTACGATTCGGCGGTCTACCTACGATTCGGCGGTCTACCTTTTAATTATAGCTTCTTATCTTCTTATTATTTTATTATTAGGTTAATTGTACGCCCTTGACGATTGGTTAGGTTAAGTCGTGATATTTTCGTTAAAACTAACGAAAATATCACGACTTAACCTAACCAATCATCAAGGGCGTACTGTAGTATGCGGTCTACCGTTAAGTATGCGGTAGTAGTATGTTTAACTTCTTTAATAATTCCTTAATTGTGTAAATTAAATTATAATTCCTTTCAATTCATTTTCAATTCATTTTAAATATTTTGAACGGTAGACCGCATACTACAGTAGAAACTTAACGGTAGACCGCATACTACAGTAGAAACTTAACGGTAGACCGCATACTACAGTAGAAACTTAACGGTAGACCGCATACTACAGTAGAAACTTAACGGTAGACCGCATACTACAGTAGAAACTTAACGGTAGACCGCATACTACAGTAGCACCGTAATATTTATTACATGTACTTTTTATAACAACTGTATATTCGATAGTAAGGTTTATAAGAAATGTTGAAAATGGTTTTACGAGTTAAAAAACGAGTTGAAACTAGTTTAAACCAGTTTAAATCGAATTTGTCTCTTCATTTGCGTTACTTTATACATACCCGGTACATATTAAATTAAAATAACAATGTAGGAGTGCCTCCTGTTATAGGTTACATTTTAACGCTCCAGGAACTCATTTTTACTGCGAAGGATTACACGAAATGTGAGTTGTTCAACTAAGGCCAAATGTCATTTCAGATTTGGGAGCGGTAAAGTGCCAGTAGTATAGATAGCATGGTTGCGTCGAGACGAAAGTTGCAGATATAATTACAAACTCATATTCCGTAAGCTTCCTCTTTCCTCTTCCACCTCTTGCAACATCCCATCCTCCAAATTCATCCCCTACCCTCTGGATCCGGTCCCTTTCCTGATGGTTCCCATAGCAACTGGAAGATGGAGAAAGAAGGCGGGAGAGATATAGGGAGAATTTTTACTAATTGCACGCTTATACAGAACAAAGAATGATATAATTTATCTAGTATTTTTAATTAAATCTTTTTAATGATTTATTAATTCTATTTCAATTATTTTTATGTCATTCATTTCTGATAATCCGATGAGAGCAAACGCTCGCGGAAGAGTGAAGTAGATTTCTGTATGTGATAAGAGCCAGTAAGTGATGCTGTACTGGCCGTCATGTGACAACACTGGATCGGAGGTCTTGAAACAAGCATCTTTAGCTCTGAATACTATATAGGTCTCTTAAGTGGCGGCCCGCGGGCCATATCCGGCCCGCAGGGGACAGTTCAGTGTTCCGCCGACAGTCAGCAAAATAATACAAATTTACGCCTAAAAATATGAAAAATTAAAAAAAAATCAGTAATACTGTAAATTAATTTGTGAGTGAGTTGTGTGTCTATTTGCCTCTTGACAACAGTGCCACTCTTCGTGACTCACGACAGGCATCCATGTCAGTTTAGCTCCGTTCTGCGTAATGTAATGATGGGGTTGTTTAACCTCCTTCGCAATATCTAAGGTTATATGAACCTTACGTGAGATCCGAACCACGGGTCGCTACATAATCTGGACGCAGAGAATGATCTCTCATACAAATACTACCCAAACTCAATGTCACTTAACTTTGCTGATGGACGGGAAGCGGTGTTACGACATTTACCACACCGTAGTCCTCAGCAGTGTGGGCACTAAAGCGTTAATCCGATAACAGTTAATTAACGAAGTTAACTTTTTTAACGGACTATTAACGGAAGTTAATTTCCATTTATCGTTATCGGACCAGTTAACTTCCGATAACTCGATATTTAGTCTGTTAAAGTCCGTTAACACGTTAACTGCGAGGAGTCATTCACGGAAGATCACCGCTCCGCGAATGAATTCAAACCGCCATAACTTCAGTCTGCCAATTCCGTCCTCTGCCGCAGTGGAACGGCTCTTCTCTCTAGGCAAGGACATCCTGAGGCCCAAGAGGTCAAGACTGGCAGTTGGGCCTAACTTTGAGAAGTTGGTCTTTCTGAAGGGCAACCAGCACATTGTGTCATAGTCTTTAATAAATGTGCCTAAAATTTAACCCTCTAACGCCGACTGTGTCGAATACTTAGCGTTTCAAATACACGCATTTAAACTTAACCCTACAAAAACGTTCGGCGTTAAAGGGCTAATTTTACCTTTCAGTTCCCGCCATAATAATTCTCTGGTAAATTAAAATTTAGTTAATGGTTAGTGGTTACAAGGGTTTCAAAACATGTAATCAGTACATTTTTTATTAAAAATAAAAAAAAAGTTATTAAGCAAAAAAGTTGCAAAACTTGATAAAAATACAGTTAAATACCTATTTATTGTTGGATTTTGCATAAATAAACATTTTCTATGGGTTTTAAAGCTTTTTCCTTGATTTTTTTAAATGTTAGTAAAGAAATAGTTATCGTTAACGGATTATCGTTAACTTCCGTTAACTTTGTAGTAAAATTATCGGATTATCGTTATCGGAGTTAAAAATTGGGGTTAACGGATTATCGTTATCGAAGTTAACTTTTTGGTTAACGGTGCCCACCACTGGTCCTCAGTTTGCTATTCAGTCGTGTTGTGCGTGATTTTCGTTTTGTGATCGTGTCGTTATTACAAATTATTTTTGTTTCATTCTGAAAATGGTATAAACGTAGATCTCTCTTCTCTAGCTAGTAAGAAGAGAAGACCTGATGGGAAAAATTGCAAATTCAACAGTGAATGGACAAAAAATATTTATATCACTAAATGTACCAAACGCGGAGCCACTGAGTTTCTTGTATAGTGAATGTGTGTGTCAACAGTTAAGGAATACAATGTGAAAAGGTATTTTGAAGTCAAACACGGATATTTTGGAAATATGTATCCACTGGGCTCAGCAGCTGGAAGTTCAAAAGTAAAGACGGTGTTCTTTCCATACCAATGTGTAGTGCAATTCTTGCGCAATCTTTCTCTCAGTAGGGTAAAGCTACAGCGGCTTCTTTGCGTGTCGCTTTGATACTAAGCTACTAAAAAGAAGCCGTTTTTGAAACTATGAAAGAATATCCTGAAAGAGGTAGTTAATGATAAAAACAAATTAAATCAAGCGTAGTTTCATCAGTTCAGCAAATTCACTGTCAGACACTATACTACTCGTACAATGCCCAGAGTTGAAGTTTTGGAAACTGAAGGTTTTAACACCCTCCTGACCAGTCTGAAAAAGTTGAGTTATGTCCAATGCAATAGCTGAGTCCACAGATAACATAAACAAAAAATATTTTGTTGACTCAAACAAACGGTCAAACATTGAATTCAAAGAGAATAATTATCCATCGAAATTGTTTAACGCAGTGAACATCTTATATTCGCTCAGGTTTTGTTAAGTAAACTCTAAAGAGACCTCACCATTTTGTTCTGTCTACAAATCTAGTTCAGAAAATGTAGCAATTTACGTCTCACTAAAATGTGTAAAGAATAATTAATTAGTGTCTGAATTTAAAGTCAGAATTTTATACTAATATTACTGATTTTGTAATGGCTAACGCCAGACGATTTACTTATAAAACACCACTGGATGCGAAAGCGTTAAGTGTTTCCTCGGTCGTTTAAACGTGCGATAAGCTGTGTTAACTTTTACCTCGTCATAGTGTGATGGTTGAGTTTGCAACTCCTACTCAGGAAATCCCAGGCTTAAATCCTGGTGGGGGAATTTTTGTTTCATATATATATATATATACAGGGTGTCCCGTAAGTCTGGACCCATAGGGAAAAATAATAAAATTACAAAATAGTCCAAAAATTTATTACATAATCTGTTCAAAGTGTCCGCCGTTGTGTCGCACACATAGTTGAAGACGTAATCTCCACTGCGACAGCACTTTCTGAATCACAGTCGCAGAAATTTCTTGACACGCCTCCACAATGCGTGCTTTAAGGTGGAAAATGTTCTGAAGTTTGACCTCGTACACTTTGGCTTTCAAGTGGCCCCACAAATAAAACTCCAGCGGAGTAAGATCATAATAAAAAAATAATAAAAATAATAATAAAAATAATAAAAAAATATATTATAAATAAATTTTTGGACTATTTTGTAATTTCATTATTTTTCCCTATGGGTCCAGACTTACGGGACACCCTGTATATATATATATTATATATATATATATATATATATATATATATATATATATATATATATACGAGTATGACTGTGAAATTGTGTTTCCTCTTTAGGGAGAAAACAAACTTGTGGTGCACCTTGCTCCTGAAGAATTATGCACCAGGAGTGATAATAACTGGCGGTGTCTGCAATACAAACTAACGAAAATTGCAATAAACTGAATACCGATATAGCTGTTCTTTTGAGTAGACAAACACAGAGCATTGTTACTTTCAGAGGTGGTGAACCACGTACGAAAACTTCGTCAGTATTTTGACCCACCTATTTGCTCGGAAGTGCTGCTGCGAAGTGCTCGTACCCTGAAACGAGTGTATGGGCGGAATGATGCTCTCTGTGAAAAGATGTTTAACTCTTCATACTTCCACTGAAACTATGAATGCATCGATGAGTAATAAATGTGTGTATATATATATATATATGAAAGGAACCACGAAGGAAAGGAAACGCAGAATGGTGCTCAAGCGCTTGAGCACCATTCTGTGTTTCCTTTCCTTCGTGGTTCTTTTCATCATAAATATTTTTCACGTGCTATTTTCGTGAAATAATTTTCATATGTGTGTGTGTATATATATATATATATATATATATAATATATATATATATATATATATATATATATATATATATATATTACTAAGTCTACGTCTTTCTCATTACATCCTTTTCACAAATGTAATATTAATGACAGCGAATGAAAAAGAATTTGACGTTGAAAATTAATTCTAATTTCATCGCCAATTTGAATTTAGAAGACAGTCTTCTCATATTAGATCCCGATGCATATGCAATTAACACAATATGGGCCTGCAAAACTGAAAGATATAGGCGCAGAGAGAGAGAGAGAGATAAAGAAAGAGAGAGAGAGAGAGAGAGAGAGAGAGAGAGAGAGAGAGACAGACAGACAGAGAAATTCCTGCATTCAAAATAACTCTTCCTGATTGCCTTCTTCCTTTACCGCTTCCATTTTTGCTTCAAAACTAATTTCAAGAATTCTTTTCGGGAAGCTTTTTTTAACATCAAAATTGAAAGCAGAAATTTCCCCAAACTAAATCATTCTTTGCATTTATTATTATTATTATTATTTTTATACCGTTTCCTCGAACATGTAAATAATAAAATTTCCACCAAACTATATTTTTAAAAGGAGAAAATACTTATCTCATACGAACATAATCGTATTAACAATTTGTTGTTAGCAAATAAACGTAAAAAAATGTCTATTCGTGTTTTTTAAAGTGGCTTGTTTTTCTTTGAATGCTTCGTTGCTTTTATGAGGAAAAATTACAATTTCGAGTAATTTTGCTTCACGGTTTATTATCAACAATTCAGAAAGACGCCGAAGAATATCATTCAACAGTTTAACGAGAACTTAACCGTCTTATTACTAATAAAATAAAAGCATAATATAAAATGATAAATAAAAGTAGTCGTTTCCTCCGCACGTTTTAGCTATATATATATATATATATATATATTATATATATATATATATATATATATATATATATATATAAGATTATCACGAAGTCTTTGTACAACTTTAAACTTTAATACCGTCTTATGTAAACACAATATAAACAAACTGTAAAGACCATATGAAAGTATAATTATTAAAGTTTTTAACACATTACATTACAATTTGTAGGCCTCAACATAACCGCCATCTTTCGCGATACATCTCGATTCAATCCGATTTTTCAAAGACTTGAAAACATTCTCCAGGTGCTGCTGAGTGATTTCATGAATTAGCCACCACTACACATTCTATCTTTCCTTATTCAGCGTCGTTTGAGTGGTTATGAGGTTCAATTTGAGGTTAGGTACTAATTCTTCTATTATTTTCCATACATATATTATGGAGTAACTTTCGCTTCTTCTTCTTCTTTTCAGCAAATATAGATTTAATGTACGTAGTCTTTCCCAGTAATTGAGCTCTTTGCACTCATTGATCCTTCGTATTGTCAGTCATTATAACGACTCCTTATCTTTTTTTCTTGTTTTTCTTTGGATTTTCTGCCTATTTCGGACATGATATTCTGTTTGTCTTCGCTCCCTTATTTTTTTCATATCTTAAGAAATGAAAATTTTCTGTGTTAAATTTCATTTTTTATCCATATTTCTTCTTCCATTTTTTGTTGGATAAGCCACCTTTTTTAGATAATAAAAATTCACCAATAAATAATTAATCAACTATATTTGTTGTAAGTGTTTTTAAATATTTAATTACCTATTATTATTATTATTATTATTATTATTATTATTATTATATTTTTGTATAAGAATTTAAGAAAATCGATAAACACATACGCTCAAATAAAGTCCTATAATTAAGTCAAATGTATTCCAAGTCTGGCCAAGACAATTTAACCAGCTACACAAAGACATCAGAAACACCACCGATGTCAAAGTGAGTTCTTTATGCTTCCCTGGAGATTATGTTGTTGGCTGTTGGTAATACTTGAGTACAAGGTTTCAAACGCTCTATAAGCTTCACTATAATTTATTATGAATCTGATACTGAATAGTATTGGTTGTGTCTGAATTAAGTTCATTAAATTAATACAAGTTAATTATAAGGTATAACAATAATGACTAGTGTCTTTCTGAACCAATTTACGCTAAACAATAACGAAGCTACTCCCGACGCAATCATAAACGAGACCTCTTAATAAGCCAATCTCGGAGAAGCAACCACTCCTGCCTGGTCCCAAACTTCTGAATACGGGGGTGGCGCGTCACCATTTATATGCATGCATAATCAGCGGGGTTTAGAATGGGGGAAATAAGTATGTAAGGGAAATGATGAGTTGTCATAATATGATAATTAAAACCCACTCTAATAGACAGAGTTTATTTCCACAACAGTTTCGATGCCCACTGACATCCTCTTCGTTTTTCTGTATCCACCCGAAGAGGATGCAGTGGACATCGAAACTGTTGTGGAAATAAACTCTGTCTATTAGAGTGGGTTTTAATTATCATATTTTGACCTTCACGTAGAAAAAAGTTAAGTTTTTTGCATTTATTTATGATGAGTTGTCGCATGGCAGTTTAGGATCGAGGAAACCGTTTTACAACATATATATACCTTATGAACCTTATGTTGTTTCGTGCGTTGGTCTCTCTTCACACGGAGGTCAAGCTGGTGGCCCCGCCTCTAGATCTGGCCTGGTGGAGGAGCGAGTTGCTTTCTTGCGCTCTCCACCGTACATAGCCAGGCACGCCCGGCTCATCTGGTACTGTCCTGAGCCAGGTGTTCTAAAATTACCTAGTAAACTTTTATATGTCTGTCGATGAGCGGTCGGACGTTGTGAACAATGTGTTCAAGTTGAAGGAAGACACTTTGAACATCTAAAATAAACAATTATTGTTGCTGTTCTTATTGTCGCTCTATTTGAAATAAAATTGTTAAATATCGCATAATTTTCGTTAAGATGTTGCGTTCATATAAATGTTTAGGCTACTAGGTAATTTTAGGACACCCTGTATATAAGCAATCAGTTTCAAGAGTTTCTGTAAATTTCAATATGAGATAGTTTAGAGACTTTATAAGGGAAAGCGCATTAACACATTTACGAGGAATAAATATAAAAAATAAAGGTGGAAAAAGCTTTTTGAAACGTATTCAAGGAAGGAAATATTTATTCAGAAGACGAAACTATATGTAGGGTTTTCCTTTTTTTATATATACAGGGTGTCCCATAAGGATATTTTTAAATTCACTTCTTCCATATTAGCCATTGCGGGCAACACAAAAAAAAGGTTCCAAAACAAGACATCAATGTGAACATTTGTTTTAGTTCTAATGTTTTGCTACTATAAATTTAATTTAAAATACATTTTCCAATGAGAGCGGACTTATGGGACACCCTGTATATATATATATGTGTGTGTGTGTGTGTGTACTTTTTTAAAATAGAAATTCTAAGTTTCCAATTTTTGTAATTCATGTACACTCTTCTTTTACGTTGAATGCAGTGTCTCGAGAAACCCGTGTATTCAGTAACCTATCGAAGGCGAGGCTAAAGAGTATCACTTGTCCAATGATATTTTTTAAATTTATTTTTCGGCGAATTTTCTTCCGTATTTGTATGCACTGTAAAGTATTATAGGGACATTATAATTAAAATTAAAACAATTCGATTACATATATTCTATATAAAAGGGATAGATACGCGTGAAGACCATTTGTGAGGGAATAAAGTAACTTGTAATTTAAGGGATAAATTTGCGAAAGCATGAGGAAATCACGATTACTGAATGACTCTTTGATTGAAGTACATTCATCCATGACTCTTTGATTGAAGTACATTCATCCATGACTCTTTGATTGAAGTACATTCATCCATGACTCTTTGATTGAAGTACATTCATCCACGACTCTTTGATTTAAGTACATTCATCCATGACTCTTTGATTGAACTACATTCATCCATGACTCTTTGACTGAAGTACATTCATCCATGGCTCTTTGATTGAAGTACATTCATCCATGACTCTTTGATTGAAGTACATTCATCCATGACTCTTTGATTGTAGTACATTCATCCAGTCGAGGACAAAAATTATTTTAAGTAATTTTACTTTGAGACTTCTATAGATCTTTTCACTTCACTAAATGGCAGCTGCCCCTCCCCCCTCCCGAAATATAATATACATAAGCAAGTCCGAATATAAAGATGGGTGAGATAGAATAGACTAATAACGAATATAATTTTCATGAAGGTATGCACATTCCCCTTGTAGTGAATACTCTTATTTTAGTTTCAAGTTAAATGTTAATTTTACCGTCTTGAATTTCGGAATAGTATAAATTCATTTTAAATTAGTTACCCCATTATAATTCAATTGTGAACCACATTAATACTAATTTTATGTATACTATATTATTTTATTGTATGTAAACATAATTAATTATATATCACAATTGTCAGTTAATTATTTATATTCAAATATTTATTTTAATTTAATACCATGACCATTTTACAAATAAATAATAGAAAACCAAAGGTTATATTTTCCACCTTTGGTACTGTCGTAGTTTCGCCTAACGGACTCAATACGGCTAGTGAGATAATCACTGGTTGGCACTTAACTAGCGGCAGTGCTTATGGCTACATCATCCAGGTTAACCTATACCGGATAGATGCGCTACGGTCCCAAGCCGTAGCTTGCCTAGGCCAACGACGACGACGACGTAAACCAACAATTGATGACCCCGGAGCTGGATTACCCCTTTCACCCGAACGACTAGGACTAGACTGTAATGTCGTTCGTGCCCATCACCCCCTTCACCCGAGCGACTAGGACCAGACTGTAACGTCGCTCGTGCCCTCTGCCCATCACCCCCTTCACCCGAGCGACTAGGACCAGACTGTAATGTCGCTCGTGCCCTCTGCCCCTCACCCCTGCCCGTGCGCTCTGTGCCTGCGCTCGTCTCAACCTCCACTCCTTCGTTGGGAACTTGTCGTCTTGCTTGTACGTCAGCAAGCCTAGGAGAAGATGCCTGACGACGCTGGTGCCATCTCCCACTTGAGCGTAAAGCTCCCCGTCTTCTGGCCGGGTGATCCATTTATTTGGTTCCACCAAGTGGAATCACAATTCAACTTGGGAAGGATCACCACTAGCAGGACGAAATACGATCATGTTTTGTCCTCTCTACCAGCGAGCATCATCTCTGAAGTCCGTGACGTCATCGTATCTCCTTCCACGAGTGAGGACCCGTACAACGATCTGAAGTCTGCCATCCTGCGCCGCACCACTGTCTCCGAGCGTGAGAAACTACATCAGTTAATCTCAAAAGAAGAACTTGGAGACCGTAAGCCCACTCAAATGCTGAGGGCTATGCAGTGCGCTCTAGGCGAACGCGCACAAACCTTCGATAAGGACATCTTTAGACAGTTGTTCTTGCAGAAACTTCCTCCATCAGCTCAGCGTGTCTTGGCCACTATGGATCCTGCTACTCCAGTTGATAAACTAGCAGAAACTGCCGACAAAGTAGTGGAGATTGACACAGCTCCGGTCAACAACGTGAACACACAATCGGAACTGGAGTTGAAAGTGGAAGAGTTAAGTCAACAACTCAACCACGTTTGTTCTCTGCTACAAAATCAACGGCAAAGAAGCCATTCTCGGTCAAGATTTACGAAGAGGCATCGTTCGAGTTCCGGGAAGATCTGCTTCTACCACTCGAAATTTGGAAAGAAGGCTAGGAAGTGCATCTCCCCTTGCAATTTTTCGTCGGAAAACCCCAGCAGCGAGTCCTAATGGCGTCTAGTACTCGCACTGCCAACCTGTTATTCATAAAGGACAGGAACTCTGGTATCAATTTCTTGGTCGATACCGGAGCGTCAGTCAGTGTATTCCCTCAAAAATCTGGTCATAAGCACTCGGAATCTCCGCCTCTATACGCTGCTAACGGTTCACGCATACCCACGTACGGTACTCAGTCGCGTGAACTAAACTTGGGCCTTCACCGATCCTTCAAGTGGATTTTCATCTGTGCTCAAGTGCAGCATCCCATAATCGGCGCTGACTTCCTCCAGCATTTCAAACTCCTGGTGGATCTTGACAAGCGACGCTTATGCGACCAGGCCACACTGCTTTCTGTTCTTGCCAAACAGGTTGCCCTTCCGGACGCCTCGAACTCTGCACTTTCCCTCGTTCCCCCTAATTCCATGTACCAGTGCCTTTTCCAGCGATATCCAGGAATTCTTCAACCGATGCAGATGGGTGATACCATTAAGCACACCATTACCCATCACATTACAACAAAAGGTCCCCCTGTGTTTGCAAAACCCAGACGTCTTGCCCGGACAAACTGAAAGCTGCCAAATCGGAATTCCAGCTTATGCTGGATCTTGGGATAATAAGACCTTCCAAAAGCAGTTGGTCCTCTCCCCTACACCTGGTCCAGAAGAAGTCAGGAGACTGGAGACCATGTGGGGATTACCGGTTTTTGAATTCGACAACCATCCCGGACCGATATCCGGTACCAAATGTCCAAGACTTTACTTCTCTTCTCCACGGCAAATCTATCTTCAGTAAAATAGATCTCGTTAAGGCTTTCCACCACATTCCCGTAGAGCCTTCGGATATTCCCAAGACTGCAGTTTGTACACCATTTGGGTTATTCGAATTTTTGAAGATGCCGTTCGGGCTACGGAATGCTGCGCAAACCTTTCAGAGGTTTATAGATGAGGTCACCAGAGGCTTAGACTTTGTTTATGCCTACATCGATGATTTGCTTGTGGCCAGCTCAACGGAAGAGGAACATAAGGAACATCTTTCACTCCTCTTTCAACGCTTAGAACAATACGGTGTTACTATTAATGCATCTAAGTGTGTGTTTGCACAGCCAACCTTGGAATTTCTCGGTCACACGATTTCGCAGCACGGAATTACCCCCCTTCAGGACAAGTGTGAAGTGATAAAAAATTACCCTATGCCAAGTAATCAGCGTGAGTTACGTCGGTTTCTAGGTTTGGTAAATTATTACCACAAGTTCATTAAAAACTGTGCCAGTGTTCTTGCTCCTCTACACGCTATGATCACACACAAACGCAAGGTAACAAAATTGGTATGGTGTAGCGATAGTTTACAGGCGTTCGACAATGCCAAAAATGCTATCAATAGTGCATTGTCTCTGTCATTTCCTATCAGTGATGCCCCCCTAACTCTGACGGTCGATGCATCAGATGTTGCGATCGGTGGAGTGTTGGAACAAACCATTAACGGTCAACAAGCACCCATCGCGTTTTACTCGAAAAAGCTGCAGCCAGCCCAAACGCGTTATAGTGCTTTCGGACGTGAACTTCTTGCTATTTACTTATTAACGTGACGCATTTTCAACATTTCCTTGAAGGCCGAGAGTTTTGTGTTTTTACCGACCACAAACCTTTGGTCACTGTCTTCAATAAAAACAGCTGTAACCACTCTCCCAGAGTCATCAGGCAACTCGATTATATCTCGCAATTTACCACAGATATCCGCCACATCAAAGGTGTCTTGAACACTCCAGCGGATGCACTTTCAAGAATAGAGATTACTTCTGTTACCCTCAGCTCTACACTGTGGAATGCTATTGCACAGGATCAAGATAAGGATACGGAACTACAAGACCTGCTCAGAGAAGACTCCACTCACTCACTTTCCCTCAAGAAAATGAGTATGCCAGGATTGTCTGTGCCCCTCTATTGCGACGTATCAACAGCTGCTATTCGCCCTTATGTCCCTCCATGTCACAGACAAGCAGTCTTCACGGATCTTCATAAGCCCTCCCATCCTGGTATCCGTGCTTCGCAACACCTGGTTACCTCTCGCTTTGTTTGGCCCTCGATGCGGAAGGATGTCAAACATTGGACCAAAACGTGCCTTGCCTGCCAGCGTGCCAAAGTCCAAAGGCACACCAGGTCCCCCTTTGACGCATTCCCGCCCCCATCCCAGCGATTTGAGGTAATTCATGTAGACATTGTTGGCCCTCTTCCAGTGATTCAAGGCCAACGTTATCTGCTCACCTGTCTCGACCGCTTTCCAGATGGCCTGAAGCCATCCCACTTCCTGATATCCAAGCGGACACTGTTGCAAGAGCCTTTCTTCATGGATGGGTATCAAGATTTGGATTGCCGACAAAAGTCATCACTGACCAAGGTCGCCAATTTGAGTCTTCGCTTTGGAAGAAGTTTACCAGCTTGTTGGGTACAGTACATGCGCATACCTGTGCGTATCATCCGCAAGCTAATGGCCTCGTCGAACGCTTCCATCGCCAGCTGAAGTCATCCCTTATGTGTCACGAAGACTCCCATTGGATGGATAAGCTTCCACTCGTTTTGCTTGGTATTCGCTCTGCATTTAAGAGTGATCTGAAGACTACAGCGGCTGAACTAGTCTATGGAACAACACTGCGGCTACCAGGTGGCTACTTCACTGCAGGGGATAAGTCATGCGATCCTACGGAATTCGCTCAAACACTTTCCTCACATGCAGTCCCTTCAGCCTGTTCCCCCTCGATTGACTAGCCAACAGAACATCTTTATTTCCCCAGCCCTCCAGTCTTGCACCCACGTTTTCGTTCGTGTACCTGTCCCAAAACGGCCTCTCCAATGTCCATATGACGGACCCTATGAAGTTCTCCGACGTACGCGCAAATCATTTCTCATCCAGCGCGGTTCCAAGGTCGACAAGGTTTCTATCGATCGTCTTAAGCCTGCGTTTTTGGAATCAACCTTAAGTGTGGTACAAGTAGCTACCAAAAAGGTCCAGCGGAAATCTGTGTCGTTCGGAACTCTTTGAACTTCCTCTCTGGTGGGGGAGTGTGTAGTGAATACTCTTATTTTAGTTTCAAGTTAAATGTTAATTTTACCGTCTTGAATTTCGGAATAGTATAAATTCATTTTAAATTAGTTACCCCATTATAATTCAATTGTGAACCACATTAATACTAATTTTATGTATACTATATTATTTTATTGTATGTAAACATAATTAATTATATATCACAATTGTCAGTTAA
Source organism: Bathynomus jamesi (assembly GCA_023014485.1). Classification (NCBI taxonomy): domain Eukaryota; kingdom Metazoa; phylum Arthropoda; class Malacostraca; order Isopoda; family Cirolanidae; genus Bathynomus; species Bathynomus jamesi. Next base: position 1,277,606 of record JAJOZX010000485.1, read on the forward strand.
TTATTTATATTCAAATATTTATTTTAATTTAATACCATGACCATTTTACAAATAAATAATAGAAAACCAAAGGTTATATTTTCCACCTTTGGTACTGTCGTAGTTTCGCCTAACGGACTCAATACGGCTAGTGAGATAATCACTGGTTGGCACTTAACTAGCGGCAGTGCTTATGGCTACATCATCCAGGTTAACCTATACCGGATAGATGCGCTACGGTCCCAAGCCGTAGCTTGCCTAGGCCAACGACGACGACGACGTAAACCAACACCCTCATACGGTTCTATACAAGAATTAATACCGAGGGGGAGGTAAAAGAAAATATCCGTAACCATAGTAACAGATGAACGAAATTAATACTGTCTCACGAATTATCTCTCTAATATCTCGACTGTGTATTTTTTTCTGTTTCTGTGAGAATCGCATTAGAAAGGATTTATTTTGGCAATTTATGGGATTAATAGATATCGACTATCGTTATTGCTATATTATATATATAAAGGTATCTTGTTGGCAATATTTATTACCCCGTAACGTATCAGAATTTTGTCTCTTTATTCGGTTGATATTTCGAAATCTGATTATAATTCACCAACTTTGCCAAATAATATATTTTACATATTTTAATTATTTTTATTTATTGTATTTTTATTTTTTAACGACATAATAATAATAATAATAATAATAATAATAATAATAATAGATTTTGTTTACATTTTTTACGCTTTCTAAATACTCCTTTACTAATATTATTTAGAAGATTGAGGGCAGTTTTTAGAGAAAAACGTTAATTTCTTAACAATATTCAAAGTAAACTCCGTTTTTCAAACTTTCCACCGAAAACGTTAGTCATTAATAGGGAATTGTAGAATTTACACTAAAAAAAAATACTATTTAATTATGAAAAAAATTATTTTAATTTTAAAAACGAACAAAAAATTAAAATTTATGAGGCCCAATTCTGTTAAAAATTAACTAAATCTATGATGTTAACTTCAAAATAAATTTGGTTTAGATTACCCTCATCAAATTTCTATTTACTTTGAATTGGGCTTCACTTCATGTGGGAAATTTGAAAATGATCAGTTCCAGTTAAGTATAATTTTATACGTGTTTAATTTAAATTATATTTATTATGAAGTAACGTCAGTTATTTTGTTCAAATTTAACAAAACTGGACTCAGTAATTTTGAATACAGAACTTTGATTGTTTAAAATCCAAGCAATTTTTTTTTTTAAATTAAAGGTTTTTTTTTTTTAGTATAGGCCTTCTCTTGGCTGGAAAATTAAGTCGTTAAATTTATTTATTTATTTTTTTTTGTCAGTAATATTAACGTAGTGATTTACTCTTTTTACTTCTTATTTGCTTTTTTAACTATTTGCTCTTTCTTTATTCAATTTCTTTTATCATTTTGATCTTTTTCTTTACACTCGTTTTCGCTGTACTTTATAAAACGGGTAGCGTGAGCCAGTGAGGAATTTGAACAATGCGCGGAGACGGGGTATAAATTATACTTCATTTATTCTTTCACTGACTTTTATTTATACCGAAAACATTTTTAGATAAACGGGGTAATGCGAAGTGGAAATTAGCGTTAACATTTAGCCGGAGAGAGACACGAAAGAATATTTTAAATTTACAAAAACATGGTAATACAAAAAAAACCGCCTTATTAGGCCAACGGCCGTCCGATAACTGAAGGTATTTCTCTCTCGTCCCTAGATCCATTTCAGGTGTTGCCAATTAACATTTTATAAACAAACAAACATTATTAATTTCTTATTACTCGTACAAACCATAATTACATTTCTTATTAAACATTATTATCTTTATTAAACAAACATTATTAAATTCGGGCCTTTTCCGAAATTTGGACTGTTTCCAATTTTTTTTTAAATAAGATATTTAATGTAGATTTTTACTCTGATTTAAAAAATGTAAGTCTTTTTTTGAGAAATGAACGGTTCAAAAGTTGTTTGTTATTGTAATTTTGTATTAGGTCAAAAACTATAACAATACAACTGAAAACTAATACAAGAGTTATTGTATTCTTTAGTAATATTGGCTGATGTCACTAAGTATTTGTGTGAATAAATTTCGACCGTTATTTTTTGTCTGGTTAAGTTAATTGAATGCCCGGTTAGGTCAACTAAATACCCGGTTAGGTTAACTGAATGCCAGGTTAGGTCAACTGAATGCCCGGTTAGGTCATCTGAATGCCCGGTCAGGTCAACTGTACGCCCTTGATGATTGGTTAAGTTAAGTCGTGATATTTTCGTTAGTTTTAAAGAAAATATCACAACTTAACCTAACCAATCGTCAAGGGCATAAAGTTGACCTAACCGGGCATTATATCCCATACAAAATTACAATAATAAACATAACTTTTGAACCACTCATTTCTCCAAAAAAAAGACTTACATTTTTTAATTCAGCGTAAATATCTACATTAAATATCTTATTTTCAAAAATATCGGAAAGAGTCCAAATTTCGGAAAAGGCCCTTAAAGGGCTTAAATTCTTATAACCAAAACATTTAATTATTAATTCGACATTACTACAACGTAACTTACGTGTAACTTTATTTAATGTAACTTTTCCCCGTAACTATAATACGTCTGGCCTACGTCCTATGCCAATTTCAGCTCCTTTTGAATCACTGTTATTATTAGGTTGAAAAAGAAACTTTATTAACTTAAGAGTAACTTAATTCTTATTAATTAACAAATACAATTCAGATATTAACATTAAGTTTACCGAAATTAATATAATATTTTTTATTTAAAATATTTATAAAGTAATTAAACAGTAGTTTATATTTTTATGATACAATATTCTTCATTTTTGTTTTAATTTAACGTTGTTAGTGATAATACTACTACTACTACTACCTACTAATAATAATAGTAATAATAATAATCTGAATGGCTGCATGTATAAGTTAGGATTCCACTCCTTTGCTTTGTACGGGAATTACCTGTATATCTTCTGAAACTCAAACTCAAACGATATAGAGAGGAAGTACTCCAAGTAAAGTGTCTACAGTTAAAAAGAAAGTACGCGAGAGCATAATCCGTTTCAGTAACAGAGCTAATAAAAAATTCATGGTAAAAAAGGCTTTCATAAAACGAGCTTTTTGGTTTATTACCACCACGTATACAATTTTCTTCATTTTTTTGGTTATCATTCTATTACGTCCTCTTCGCCTCTGACGTGAACCATCAATCACCATATGTCTATCTTCTTCACATTCTTGACACTATTTTCCAAGGTATATAATAATGTTCCCGCGTTCCTTATTTGCAAAGAAATAACAAAAACATTTGTAGTTTAATAATAGGTATTACGATGTTTTTTTTAAAATTAGGTTGGCTGATATATATATATAATATATATACTGTATATATATATATTATATATATATATATATTATATATATATATATATATATATATATATATATATATATATAGCGCCTAGGTGGTGTAGTGCATAGTGTCGGTGACTACAAAGCCATCAGCCCCGGGTTCGTTTCCCGACGAAAACAGACGACGTGCAGCTACCCGTCTGGTCATCTTTCCATAAAAAAAATAGATTGGTAGATAAATGGGTACCCTTGGTGGCCTAGTGGTTAAGACGCTAGGCTGCTGATCGGAAGGTTATGAGATCGAGTCCGGGCAAGGACTTCGTAATTTCTGACCACCCGTGGTGGGTCGTGGTTCGAATTCCACGTTAAGATGTAGGTTCAAAGCGAAGCAACAAGCTTGACCTTCGTCAGAATGAGCAATTCGGGCGGAAAGAAAACCAAGGTTAACCAAGATTATATATATATATATATATATATATATATATACATACACCGGGTGGGCCAAAAAAACCTATTACCCAACTTTTGAAAAAATATTGTGGCTCACCCTGTATATTGATCTTACTGCTGAGGCCGTATGTTGTGGTACCCATACTTTTACTCTTTCAAACGCTGGCTTTGAATCTAGATTCAACGCCCCAGGAGTAGAGTTAAAGGCTCATAACTGGAGGGAGGTATCAGAATATGGTGCTCAATTGAAAGGCGGTCAAAGTCAGCAACTGATACTTTCAGATGACAGTCAGTTTATCCATAAATAATTAATTTTCCTAATTTTTACACAAAATAATTAATTTATTTCCTTTTTCATTTCAGACCATCATTCTGCTATAGTTGGTGAACAAGTTATAACGTAATAAAATACTCTTTGGAAGATGAAGCATTGATATTGAACCTGAGTAAGAAACACTAGGGTGCAAAACGAATGAAGAAAGAGTTTCCAAATAAACGATGGACGATACCTGGACTTCAATATCTCATAAAGAAAATCGATATCACAGGGTCGACCAAACGAAAAGAAGGCAGTGGAAGGCCAAAAACATCATGTATTGAGGAAAATATTGACACGGTTTCATCCATGATATGCAGTCAAGAAGAACGGCCCAACACCCACATATCCGTTAGAGAAATTTAAAAAACTACTGGTATTTCTCGCTCTAGTGTTCGTCGTATAGTAAAAGATGATCTGGGTCTTAAATATTTTAAAAGAGTCGAAGTTCATAAGCTCTCTGCATCAAATAAGCAAGCAAGAGTTAAAAAATGTCGTGCTCTGTTAGATCGATTCCCAGACAGAGAAATGTCGAAAATATGGTTCAGCGACGAGAAGACCTTTACGGTTGCTTCAACAATAAACACACAAAATAACCGAGTTTATGGAAGACAGGACAAAAAATCTATCAGTCTAGATCGACTTTGCAGGGAATGTCCGCATTTTTCTCAAAAAGTCATGGTTTCCATCGTTATTTCAAAGTTAGAGAAGTCAGAGATTGTTTTTGTTGATCAAAATGCCAAAATCACTGCTGCTTATTACCAAGAACAAATCCTTGATGCGGTACTGCCGTCGATAAGGGAGAAGTCAAGAAACAACTTTGTGATTCAGCAAGATGGTGCCATAAGCCATACTTGAACTCAATTAGGCAACTGTATAGAAACAGCGAATTACAAAATAATGGTTACAGTTAGCAAATATTCAACTTCACCACGAGATAAACCATGAAATTCTCTACAGGATACATATATTGATTGTATAAATAACATTTGATAAAGGTAACATTATATTGTTCAAAATTAGGGTAATAGTTTTTTTGGCCCAACCTGTATATATATATATATATATATATATATATATATATATATATATATATATATATATATATACACAAAGTTCTTATATTTCATAATAAATATCTAATGTTGCATAGCGCATAGCGGACGGAGCTTTGTTGTCTCCTTTGATTACAGGCAGCTATACAATCCTCTCTCTAATGCCTGTGATCCGAAATAAATCGGATATTTCTCTTGTACACTATACGAAAAGCCTGTCAGTAAAATGATAAAATGACCAATCATAAAAAACAGTATTTGTTTTGATTTGTTTTTCATTTGGCTGCAAAGGAAAACGTGTTTCGTAATTAAAACTGAATTAATTAGTTATAATTAAAGCGTAACTATGGTATATACGATAATTCTTGTTGCATTTCTCTCATGAAGGGTGGGGGTGGGGTAATGGGGGATGGGTGTGGTAATGGGGAGGGGTGGGGGTAATGGGGGGAGGGGTTAGCCCCCAAGTTGTATGAATGGGGGTGAGGAGGTTTTGGGAGATACCAGATTCAGAAATGTTGACACAATGTGAAGCTCAAAATTTTCACGGCTGGGTTCTTTTTTTGTAGTTTAGCCTGTCTAACCGTCAGCGAAGTGACGGGAACTGTACTAGTTAGTTATAATTAAAGCGTAACTATGGTATATACGATAATTCTTGTTGCATTGCTTTCATGAAGTACAATTGACAGCATATAAAAGTATAACATATTAATAGGATTTAAAAGTCTTTTCCAGTTTTACGAACTGTAAAATTTTTAAATAAAAATATGTTTTTTTTAATGTAGTTTTATCCGCTAATTTATAAAAAAATAATAACATTTTCTTTTTGGAGAAACGAAAAAAATAATTTATTATAATTTGCGTACTTTGAACGCAAATTGTTATAATTTTTTTTCGTTTCTCCAACAAAAGAATGTTATTTTTTAAATTAGCGGATAATAAAAGTACACTAGAAAAATGTCTTTTTATTTAAATGTTTTACAGTTCATAAAACTGAAAAGATCCGAAATTAAACTTGTACCTAACTTGCAACCGGAGATTTAACTAATATACAATGTGTGTGTGTGTGTGTGTATATATATATATATATATATATACAGTAGACGCCGGATTTAGTGTTCCCGGATATTGTGTGTCGCCGCTTATATTGTCTCAAAACTAGGAAACAGTTACTTTTACATGGTAATTGCTATGGATAGAGCGTCCCTGATTACGCTTATAGTGTCTCTTTTCAGCTAATATAGTCTACTTGGCAGCTCTAGTTTACACTTGTATTTGTGATGCCGTGCTGTTTACAGGCTTACAAGATGGCCATGGAAGGAAAATGTTTTGTTTTAATGTAAAATGAACATAGTTTTGATGTTTCAGTTGAATTGTAAAAACAATTTTAATGAGAAATTGGATAATAAAGGTGTTTATGTTGTAAATATATTGATATACAGTACATATTCACTATTTTTAACTTTGCAACCCTCGAGAGACGAAATTGTGGATATAGTGTCTCCGGATAGAGTGTCCTTTTGGCTTGGCACCGAGTGGGACACTATAAACGGCATCTACTGTGTATATATATATATATATATATATATATATTATATATATATATATATATATATATATATATATATAAAACAGTGTATTTGTGTCGGCGTATCTACAAGAAAAGTGCAAATTTCAAGTTTCCTTAATATATCCTTAAATTAACAGCGAAATATACGCAGTGCCACATCATTCTCATGGTGGCATCCTGAGAATGCCGCAAAGTTTCAGGAAAATGACAAAACCAAGTTGTTAAAAATTCTAAAATTAGTGAAGATTTTAAAATTCCAAATGAAAGAAAACAGTGAACAGTCGCCTTTTATTACGTCAGTAGTATAGCCGCAAAAGGGGAGAGTGCAGGAATGTTGCAGGTTATTATGTAATGTCGCAAAGGGGGGGTTGTTGCAAAGGGGGGTGGGGGATGTTGCAAAGGGGGATGTTGCAAAGGGGGTGGGGGAAAGGGGGGTGGGGGGGAAACTTGGAGGCGGCGTTATCCCCCAAGAGAAAGAAGGAGGAGGAGAGAAAGGAGGAGAGGTGTTCACCTGGCAGGAGCCAAGTGCACACTGAGACTTCCAACCGGGCTGGCGTTGTTTTATAGACTCCTAATCAGCCAGTTGGCTGAGTTGCCAGATAGCGCCATGTATTCCATTGTATACACTATTATCCTAATCAGCCAGTTGGCTGGTTGTCAGATACCTCTTTTTATTATTGCATACATTATTATTATATACGCCTAATCAGCCGAGTTGGCGTTGTTTTATAGGCTCCTAATCAGCCAGTTGGCTGAGTTGCCAGATACCATTGTATACATTATTATTATATTATATACGCCTAATCAGCCAGTTGGCTGAGTTGCCAGATAGCGCCATGTATTCCATTGTATACACTATTATAGACTCCTAATCAGCCAGTTGGCTGGTTGTCAGATACCTCTTTTTTTTTTATTATTGCATACATTATTATTATAGACTCCTAATCAGCCAGTTGGCTTAGAAGGCTTAAATATTGCCAGATACCTGTTGTATACAGAATACCGGTAGTAGAAGGCATAACAATAAACAACATTGCATCATTCTTTTTATTATAAATATATAGAAAATAAATATACATTTGAGGAATACGCGTATAACAGAAATATATACACACAATTATGGATATATATATATATATATATATATATATATATATATATATATATAAATAAAATACACATTTCATATACATTTGAGGAATATGCGTATAACAAATATATACACATAATTATATATAAAATAAAATATACATTTCATCAATATGTACATAACAGAAATATACACACACACACAAATATGGTGATATATAAATAAAATATACATTTCATATACACTTCAATATGTACATAACAGTACAGGAGAAATATCAAGCAAAATATATATATATATAATATATATATAAATCAATAGAAATATGTACATAATCAAAATATATATATATACAATTCACTTTTTTTTCAAAATACTAAAATCGGTCTCAATCGAGTTTACAATTACATCATTATTGCTCTGCATTACGCAGTCTATGCGGCTTAATAATATTTCACCGCTTAAAGTATAGGGAAACCTGTATTCGATATGAATGGCTTTCATATCGTTCAGTACTATTTTTGTTCCCACTTTACAACCGGTTGGTAAGTCATCTTTAAAACGTCTAGAATACAATCAAAAGCACGCACAAAGAGTTCATCGTTAGCTACATTATTAAACACAAGTTTATAAGAGCGCTTTTCCAATCGAGGGTTTATTTCTACCGACTCGCGCTTTTCAATCGTGAACTCTTCACTCAACATAACGGCAATTGAAATAATCTTCTAAATCGTTACGGCAACTGCGCGTTATATAAAGAAATAGTTCTTCAGGGTGAACGGTGTAGGTGAGCTCAGCCTTGTACCGATCAATTGCTTTGTACCAAAGTTCATGGTATTTCAAAGAGTCTAAACTTTTTAAATAAACATCCAGCACTAGACCATTCTCACCAGTCCTACACTCGGTAAACCCATCGAGCAGAGCAGTGTATGCGTATTCAAGTACTGTATCAAAATAAAACATATCCGTAACACGCGCGTCTAATATAGGTTTCAGTTTACGGAATCCGACGATTTCAAACATTCTGTCGAGGATGAAACGGTTTCGCGTAGGAATAAGAGCGTTATTATCAGAAGCATTCTTCCACATAAGCCTTATATCAATGCACGGCCGATCGTTATTTATACACAACGTACATACAACGGCGTATGAGGGCGCGTCACTAATCTGCTCTCTTCTTGTACCTACGTTAGCAGGTATTTTATAACGATCTTCACACCACTTATCAACTATCACGAAGATTCTATTCATCTCCTCGATACTTAAATAAACCCGTTTGTTTGTCGGTCTACATTCCGTTTCCAGTACATAGCTAATGGTACCGGTATTACGCCTGAACACGCGCAACGACTTCGTCACGGACACATCGTACGAGGCGTTGAGAATACTGCTCAAAGTAAGTTCCATCGTATTCGAGGAGCGCACGTCTACTCGGCTCAAGCTCTGAGATAACTATGAGCCGTGTGAGGCACAGGCAGGAACGGTTCGACGAGCGGCTGACTCGATGATACGTGAATGGGCATGTTCGTACGACTCGAATTGTTGCACATATTTGTTTTTCCGTTTCGTCACTACCAGCCTACGCACTTTGAATAAGAACTAGGCGCTAATCATCTCCACACTCCGGCGCACTATTTGAGAGGAACATATGCTCATATTTTTCCTTTCTACCCATCAAACGATGCTCGTCTCTAAAATCTGTTAAAAACTCACGCATGGCACTAGCCACAACCTCACTATGAACCTCATCATGATATACGTTAATATAGTGATAAAAACATCTAAGATTGTCCATGATCACAAGATTCACATTTTCAGACGTAGGGTATGAGTAATCGACATGGTGTAGCATAACGTAATACCGCTTGTCACACCACCCATCCACAAGGCTCATTATCCATACCTGCTGCTTCTCTTCTGCACGCGTTGTTTCTTTTACTTCACGGTGTATGTGAGACTTTATAAAGTTTAGCCCTGCAGTATACTTCAGCACATCGTCTGTGCAACGAAAGCCTTCAACAGTCTCACCAGAACATCCGTAGAGTATTTGTACATCTTGGAACTTCGCACAATCCAATGTGGTTTTAAAAGAGGCATAGGAGGGGGGAATAGGAAGTTTTTCGGTATCCACCACATCCTCACACTTTACTGAATACCATTTCATAAACGTTGTGCAAGCGATATTAAAGGTAGCCATTTCAATATACGTCTGATCTGAATACACGTCTGATCTCTCGGGCTTACTGCGGTCGACTGACCACGCAGGGACTCCCAGATAGTAGCATGACTCACGCAGTTGGCGGAGCTTAGAACTTTCACTACTACACACACACACACCACACACACACACACACACACACACACAAAGGAGAAAGTGAAACGCTATTTGATTTATTGAGATATTCATATATTTACAAATACGATTCAAGATATTCAAGTTATATATACATATATATTTACAAATAGATACGATTATATACAAGACGTGTGAGTTAGAAGCATCATTGGTATCCAAAGGGTACGGTATCATAGGTGCCAGGTAACTGGTAACGTTTCCTATAGGTGTTACGGCACACCATCGTACCCCTAAGTTCCTTCACGCCTCCCAGCTTCTGCGCCCGAAAATTGTGGGTGCCTACAATTAGTTGGTGAGGTTCCAAACATACTAGATCCTTCAACGACTCAAAGTTAACAACCTCCCGATTCGCATGGTGAGCGTAATACCCTTTGCCTTCACGATATATTTCATTTCATCCCCTACCCTGACCCGTACCCCATAAGTCTTAGGTCCTGTTGAGATAAAAGAGTCGGCGTATGCGTCGTCTCCATACTCATCCTTGATCTCATCAGTGAGTTCGCCGAGGAACTCCCCAATAGCGGGCATGTAATCACCCTCCCTCTCTGTGAATATCACGCTATCTGTATCGGCATACAATACTCTCCGCCCAAGAGAATGCAATAGACCCCAAAGTTTTATACGGGCGTAGGCTGTTGTGAAGCTCGCCACAGGTATGTTTGTAACCCTTGAGGTATCTGTGGCAAATTCAGTGTTGTTGTACTTTATTACGTAAGTATTACCTACATTCACGATCTCCATGACCTCTTTATCGGGGCATTGGCATAAAATCCCATCCAGACATCGCTATAACTTTGTGCCAAATGAATGTTCCCTCTGCCGGTATTCTGCGCAAATTTTCCCCATAGACTGTTTAGACACAACTTTGCACTAAAGCGCTTGCCAGGATTCTTTACAATTTGGACACGATCAAGTTGTATACCTTCGCGGTCGCGGTAACGTTGAATATAGGCCAGACTTTTCATCTTCGGTATCAACTCCTCGCGGATACCCTGATGCTTCAACCTTATCCTTCAAAAAGGCGTTTATATATGGTGTGAAAAGGTTGGGGAGCTTCTGAAACCTCCCACACCTCGTGTATCTTCAGTATTCTATAACCATGGCGTACGGCTAGGGCCAGCTCAGGACTTGTATATACGCCTCTGATCTTACGCTGGTGGGGTATATGGTTACATTCGCCGTTATCCTCTTCCGCGCACTTCACGCACAGGGGAAACATGAGCTTGTCGTCGATAACGACAGGTAAGATCGGCATCCATAAACTGCATGGGGGGGGAGAGTACGTCTACGAAAGAGAGCCCAAAGTAATAATCATTCAAATTTTTTGAAAATTCATTGATGGGGGTATGCTAGGTTCCCACCAGTTTCTCAGGAGCGCCACGGGGTACGGATTGCTCTTCATCACGTATGGGTATAAAGAACAGAAATCGTAGTAATGGAGCTTCACGCCCTCCGTAGGTGGGAAGTATAGTCTGAAAGGATTTGTACGTCCTCCAAACAAGCTATCACCACATTTGAGAGGATCCAGCACCATTGAACGCTTGATCGTTTTTATTTCCTCACGGTATACATCGTCTGTCTCCATCCGTGCATCATATTCATGCTCCCACAAGACTTTGTGAGTGAACTGTGACCCTATAAGTTGATCGCGGGTGCGGGTCCCTGCAAGACAGTCGGCAGGAGATCTACCGTTGATATCTCCGGACGATACCGCACTCAGGGCGGGGGCATCCATGCCACAGCATCCATTAAAGGAATACACAGTCTTCACACCAGTGAACGGTTTTCACTTAACCCATCAACCCAAAAAACACGTCCATTAATCTTAATGGGTAACTTCACCCGTGTTGCGGGCGTGCTTTATGTATACACCTGTTTGTTGCTGCAGGTGCATGAGCCAGTAAATAGCCTTGTGTCCGTAACTGCGGGGGTTGTTTCGGTGAAATGGCTAAGGTGTCTTTAGGCATGAAGTTATTCTTGAACACCGTAAAACATAATGATGCGATGGTGGTTGCGACTTGCACTGGATCGCATTTGAAACGGGCTAGTACATACTTTCTAAAGGCCTGGAAAACATACTCTAAGCACGCGCACATCATTCACGCAATAACGCTCACATTCATCAGCTATATTAAGGGTTACTTTCATTAAAACTGTCGTAGTATCGATCAAAGTCTTCATCCATACAGTCAAAATAATGTTTGGGGGGTGGTGGGCCTACGTAGTTTAAAGTCTCGCTGGTGAGGAAAGTGTATGGGAAGTATCCTTGGAAACTTCAGCTGCTACTCCCATCACCTTGGGTAGCTTTGCTAATTTACAAGGTGTGAATAATAAAGTATCTTTAAATTGACATTGCCTCTTATCTGCATCTGTATTTTTGTTGCCTCTTTTCAATGGATCACCTGTAAATATCTCAGAGGATTCGTGTTCAAGCAACTTCCTTATAAAGGAACTGCGTGTCAAACTTTGCCCCGTTATGGGCGAGAATATACACAGTCATTTTTTTGAACTTGTCGGCTAACTTGACAATATAGGACACAAATAGTTTCACAGGACTATCGCCGACATTCGTTTTAAAAACGTTTGTCCGTTTACCGCATTTGGGGCACTCGTCACATTCGATACCCATACACTCATCACAGATGGTCTGGCTCACAAGTAAATGTGGAATTACCTCTTTGGTTTCAGCGTTCGTATATGTTTCTATATCGTAGTACACAGTTATACAAGGGTTATTTTTAGGCTTAGCATCTTTCATATAACACACATGCTTTACTCCATCCGCCTTATATTCCTCCTGGCATGTAGGACAGTGAATTACGTCGCACTTGTGCTTAAATTTTCCCCAATTATCCATTGTGTGAAACATACCACATTCACAGATTCTCATTTTCCTGCACGTACCAATTGATTTATGGAGATCAAAGCAGCTATTATTGAAAAATGTGCGTCTACACACATCACAGTCTCTCTTCTCAACTACACGGCTTTCACATTTGGTGCTTTTACACTGCTCACATACCATGTGACATTCTTTACAATGTCTCACTATATCATCCGCAAACTCGAGGCACCCCTTACACAAATCATGATGTCTCCCATATTTTCGACTTTTGTCATAACTCGCGTAAAGCCCCCTTATATTACGGATGGGGAGATACGTTGTCCCTGACAATCCTAAAATAAGTAGGGGCCTTGTACGATCTCTCACACAGCTTTTAAAAACATACACAGTCCGGCGGCGATCATCCAAACCAAATACAACTATGCGCACATTCATTTCCTGTTCTACCTTTCTCAGCTCTTCAGGACCCATATTACAGTCAAATTCAAGTTCACAGTCTACAGCTAGTTTACGGGCACGCTCAACGATCGTAGGCAGCCAAATTTTTTGAGTCCGTGTATTTTGTACAGTAAACATACGTGCTAAGAGTACTGCTATAAAGCCGCAACCACGATCGACGTTTATATGCCTTCGGTAAATAGTTGGAGAATTGAAGTTAAGAGTGTACGGTATGGCACTATGACCCGCAACACGGTATACATGGTCAATATTTACCGTGAAGTTGTCCATATTGAAGGCTATACTACTTTGGACGGCTTGCATTATACGCCCTAATATATATTCTACATCTTCAGCAGCCAAACGTCTGAACGGTACTATCACCCAATAATCGTCTACATCACCGTCATCTGACCCGAACCCAAAGGACAGACTCGTCCTGACCTCACGCTCGTCGCGATTCTGAAGAGCAAACTCTATAATACGCTGTACTACCCTGCGTATCCCGCGCTCAATTCCATTGCTATACAGGGCTCTAGGGTCGACCCTGACTCTATACCGATTTCTAGTCAAGGCGGGGGTGGGGGCTGCGGATCGCACCAATTCCAGCGTATACCATCCTCAACAGAACGGGGGGCGGATGAATTAGTGGATATATTAGGGTGCTGCTGATGGGGGCCCTGTTGCGTAGGAGGGTTGGGGATCTATTATTGTAGACTTAACAGAACGGGGGGCGGAATAAGGGGAGGTGCTGCTGCTGGGGAGGTTGTTGCGGTTGAGGGTTGGGGATCTGCTGCAACAGGTACGTATTTCGGCCGCTTTATACCTGATGTGGGGTTCTCATACCTCCGCTTTGGACGTGCAACCTGTATCGCTGGTCAGGGGAGGAGATCACACTGTCGTCGAGGTCATCCGTAATGATAGGGTGCTCTACCTCATCGTCGGTTCTGTGGGAGAAGAAATATAAGGATCAGCACTCAAAATTTGTAATATTTTGTAAATGACCCACTTAGGAGTGTGACGTGTTAGAAATGGACTCTGTAGAAAAATTCAGATTCACGAGCCCATCCACATGTATTATATCTGGACCTACAGGATGTGGTAAAACTGTGTTTATGCTTAAAATCATTAAAGAAAAGGGCGAGATGTTCTCGAAATTTGTGCATAAAGTTATATGGTGCTATTCGACGTATCAATCAGCGTTCAACGAGTACCAAGATGATATTTTGTTCCACAAAGGTGTATATGACGTTAATTCGCTAAAGGGAACTGAACATACAATCATTGTAATTGACGATCTCATGTTGGAGATGGATAAAACGTTTGCCGAGACATTTACAGTATACTCCCACCATCTTAACATAAGCGTGTTCTTCATCAATCAGAATCTATTTTTCAAAAATAGATACATGCGCGATGTGTCGTTAAATACGCAATATCTAGTCTTATTCGCGCAACGTAGAGATGTATCACAAATTGGGGTATTAGCCAATCAAATGTTCCCGAATCAGCGTAAGGAGTTTTTGGAAGTTTATAAAGAAGCTACAAGCACGCGTTACGGATATTTGCTTTGCGACCTTCATCCGCGAAACACGTTTAGAGTGCTTCTGCGAACGAATATATTTCCAAACGAGCCTGAAACGGTGTATATTCCAGAATGACAAAGAGACTAAAGAAATACCATGAATTAATAAAAATCTATCATCGACTGCCCCGGGCAATGCAGCAGATGTTTATTAAAAATATCGACGCCGACTTTTTAAAATGCATCTGTGAAATCTGTCTTAACGTTATAAATTGCAATGTATCAATGAAAACCCATCAGAAGGCTCGCCTACGCCGCTACAAGAACATAATACGTACACTCGCTCGTAAAAGTCAAACTGTAGCGAAGAAAAAACGAGTTATTGTGCAAACAGGAGGGTCATTTCTCCCCATCTTATTTTCAGTTTTGGGCCCTTTACTGACTAGATTAATATAATGAAGAAAGTGGTAGTGATTCCCCACGAGGTGTACGCTTCACTGCAAAGAGACACGGATCTAGATCCCCGTAAAAGCAGACTTAAAAGAATGGAAAGCGAATTGTTAGCCCTATTAAACAGTGAAAAAACACCTGATGAGAAAAGAATCTTATACCAAGAAGCTCTGCAGAAATTTCTTCACGAGTACGAAAATTATAAGAGCCCTACGGAGATTCCTGTGGTTATTAGGCACAGCACGATGGCGACATAGGACCTGTACCCGACGATACAGCTGATCAACCAAAAAGATTAGCCACACAACATATCGAACATGTATTAAAAAATACCCTCCCACTTACATTGAGGAGTAAAGGCTTAAGTCTTTATAATCTATTGAATGAGGATCCCGCCATACAATGGACCGATACAGGGGAGATCATTGTGGAAGGATCAAAGGTACAGGGATCGAATATCGTAGACATTGTCCATGATCTGGTGAGAAAGTGGGATAGGCCATCACCATCAGGATGGAAGCATATTAAAGCAAGACTACAACAAATAAATGTCCCTAAAACGTTGATAGGAAATCTGAACAGGTTAAAAGACTTGGAACACGCAACGTCTGTGCACAATTGAAGGCGCCGTCACCCCCTGCGGTAACACCTTTGAAGAGGAGCAAGAAGAGGTTAAACCAACCCTACCCACGTGCCTCTAAAATACGCAAATGGCTAACGTATTAACTAAACGTTATTATGACATTTCTACCCCATCCTCTTACGGCGGCGTAGATAGACTGCACGTTTACGGAGTAGGAAAAAAAGATGTTGAAAGATTTTTGAGGGAGCAGGACGCTTATACGCTTCATAAGCCTGTGAGAAAAAGGTTTAAAACAGCCAAGACAACGGCTTCCTCGATTGATTCTATTTGGCAAGCAGATTTAACAGACATGCAAAGATATTCTGTGTATAACGATGGTTACCGCTACATTCTATTCATAATAGACGTATTCTCTAGATATCTGTGGCTAGTTCCTCTGAAAAATAAATCACCTGAAACAGTTGCTAAAGCCACCAAAACGCTAATGTTAAAAGAAAACAGGGTTCCTGGCTATTTTTGTACGGATATGGGGAAGGAGTTTATAGGCCGTGCTTTTCAGAATATGTTGACAGAGTTTAATATCAGCTATTACACAACCAATTCTATACATAAGGCTTCTTTAGCTGAAAGAGTTCAGCGCACCATAAAGGAACGCATGCACCGTTATTTTACACATAAAAACACATACAGATTTCTAGACATTCTGGAACCATTGGCATCATCCTACAACCGCTCACACCATCGCACGATTGGGGCAACACCTAACGAAGTTTTAGAAAGAGGTACGCTCCCGAGAAGAGATGGACCACCACCACCACCACCACCACACTCTGTGCGCTTCAAAATCAATGATTATGTAAGGCTGTCGCGTTCGGGGAATAAATTCGCAAAGGGTTTTGAGCAAGGATGGACACGCGAGATTTTTAAAGTTAGGGCTGTGAGACCTAAAGGTGTGATAATGATGTATTACATTGAAGATTTGAATGGGGAAGAAATCTCAGGAGGCTTTTACCGCGAGGAATTGCAGAAAGTTGCGTTTAATTTAGAAAAAAATGTGTTTAAAATTGAGAAAATTTTAGGAAGCAAAGGTTCAGGAAGGAGAAAAATGTACCTGGTGAAATGGCTAGGGTACCCAGAAAGCTTCAACACCTATATAAAAGCTGATGCAATAATGAAGCTTAAATAGTATGCAACATGGCTCCTAACCATTTCTACGTCACACTCCCGTCCTCCTCGTCCCTGTCTGTACACCCTAACAACACGCTAGCCAACTTTGTAACAGAACTCCATGGGCACATTGAATTGGGTCGTGATTCGTATGAGGTGGGGATATGCGAAATTCAGCTGGACACCGTCTTTTTAAATATTGAACATGAAGAAACCGTTTTTACGATTCTTAGAGACATTGACGAGTGTGAAAAAGCTGGGGTAGCTATGGATGAAACTATGCGCATCGCTTGGACTAAGATTGCACGGTATTACAGTACAGAAGTAAGACTAGGGCCGGGTCAATATGGTTCGGCCGAGGATGTTGTGAGAGGCTTAAACGTAAGTTTAAGAAACTCAAACCTTACGAATGATTTAGTATATGAAATCGTAAACAACCCTGCACATACACTAATCCTAAAATCAAAGACTAACAGATGTCTTAAAGAACATAGAAAGTTCAAAATTCTAACCAACGGCCGATATAGCGCAGCCTTCCAAAGAGACACATTTCACGAGACACAGTATAACTTGTCCAGATTAATGTATCAATTGAAGATGGAGAAATTGGCTGAAAGGTCCCCAGACATGTGCTATATTTACAGTAATATAGTGGAGCACCAGTTTGTTGGGGATACCCAGGCACGCCTGCTGCGCATTGCTCACATCCCCAACCATAGAGGAAGGAGTTTGAGTATTACATATGACAGACCCCATTATGTGAATGTCGCAACTAATTTAATAACCAATATCACAATATATATAAGAACGATTGAGGGCGAAAACTTCCCATTCGGTAACGGGAGCTTAACAGTGAAGCTACACTTTCGACGCACTGAGTTATAATGGATAGAAAGCCTTTCACCGTCTATCGAGGGATGCGATACCAGCGCGGTAGTGGACTTGGATCCATTTTTTCATCCATACTACGTACGGCTGTTCCTTTGCTGAAGAGGGGTGCCAGATACCTTGGAAGGAAAGCGCTACAATCAGGCCTTAACACTGCAGAAGACATATTGGCCGGGGCTAAACCTAAAGAAGCCCTAAAAAAACATTTAAAGCGTACACGGAACGAAATCATCAAAGATGCAAAGAGAAAAATGCGTGGTGGCGGGAAGAAGGAGGGCCCCCGGAAGAAGAAGAAGGGGTCACGTGGTATTAAACGTAAAAGGCTATCAAAAAAGAAATGCTGTAAGCGAATGAAACCTATGGTTGACCACTTTTTTGACTGATATAAGCTAAGGATATTGATCTCATGAATCATAGTTTGTTTACCACTTGTCGAGAGAGGAGTCACTATTTCGCCATGGCACGCTTCATCCACCCATGTAGTTCACAATGCTGTAAGTCGGAGCTGTCCTTTTTTGAGCTCCCGCCAACCCAAGTTTCTATTGAGCACAGTGACTTTATTACAATTAACCCTTTAAACACAATTAGTTCCCCGAGTGCACCTATAGAATTCGTGATACCCAGCTCAGGTCCTTACTTTTTTGATCCAAGCTGTGTGCACATGTACGCTAAGCTACGTATAGCCCATTCTGATGGAACGGCCTGCGATGACAAATATGCTGTATACCCTGAAACAAACTTTCTGCACGCCATATTCAACCAGTGTGACGTATATTTAAATCAGACCAACATATCGGCAGGCACGGGGTACTATCATCTACGAGCCTATTTGGAAAATGTCCTCAACTTTTCCAAAGAAGCGAAGGCTACCTTTTTAAGTGCGGAGGGATATTATCAAACTAAAGATGAAAATAGTATAAAGGACAAATTTAAAAATTCTAAAAAGAAAATATACGAGTGTTTTGGACGGTTGCACACAGATTTCACTTTCCAGGAGAAGTTGCTTGTGAACGGGGTGGATATGAAAATAAAGCTCACCCGCACGAGTCCTGAGATCTGCTTAAATCTGGATGCGAATCAAGAAGAGGGCGCAAAGTCCGTTGTGGTTCACATTATGGACACATACCTCCGCGTACGGCGAGTGAAATTAAGTTCACCAAAACAACTAGAAATTGAGAAAAATTTACTAAACGCTACAGTGAAATATCCTATTAACAGAGTGCAGATCAAACTATATACGGTTCCTGCAGGGTTGGCATCGAAGCAGATAGAAAACATTGCCCTGGGAAATCTTCCTAAAAGGATATTAATCGGCATGCAGGACCACGCTTCGGTGAATGGAAAATATAAAAAGAGTGCCTTTAAATTCGAGAATTTCGGACTTAAAAATATAACTCTATACGTTAATGGCACTGCTTTGGGTGGAACAATGGGTACGGACTATTCATCAGACGCTGTGTTACCTCTTTGTGCCAGAGCCTATAGTAATCTGACCCATATTGCAGGTGATTGTGATGAGCTTGGTAATGGGGTAACGCAGGAAGAATTCATTGATCAATTTAACCTTTATCCGTTTGACATTACACCTGACTTATCTGCTAGCGTAAATACCCATTTAACACCACAGCAGAGCGGTAACATCTCAGTGCGGCTGGAATTCGCCAAGCCTATAGACGCTCCTATTAGTGTACTAGTATATCTCGAATCGCAAGCCCTAATAGAAGTAGATAGATTTAGAAGCGTTATCACTGACTTTTAAAATGGATGCTAATACACTTCAGAAAGTAATGGAGCGAGTCACACGTTCCAAATTTATCGGCGTGTTTGCGAAGAATGAAACATTGAGTTTGCCAAGTACGCGAGAATGCGGTAGTCTTATTGTGAACACAGACATCATCGGTAATGAAGGGATTCACTGGATCGCTGTCTATTTTAAAAATAGACAGCGCCTGTACTATTTTGATTCACTCGGTACTCAACCCTGGAGTGACCCTATTATTGTAAAATTTCTCGCTCAGTTACATATTCCCGAAGTTGTATGGAACCCATTTCGTATGCAGGGATATTTTACTAATGTTTGCGGAATGTACTGTGTCTCATTTCTCATGCATATGTCAAATGATAAAGAATTTATAAATTTTTTAAATTTATTTGACCCGTGTCACACTCACCGAAACGATGAAATGGTATGCAGACAGATAAAAAACCGTTTTCCAATTGTACGTACTCGTTGTATATTATAATGTTTTTGTTCGTATATTCGTTTATTGTACTGATTTCTTTCATTTAATAAATTTATGAAAATATATTGCGTCTTCTTATCCCAAAAAGATCGAAAAACACTTACATTATTTGACATTGTTGACTGATTAGTATATCATCCGTATTCCCTTCAAAAGATTGTATAACTCGTGTCAAATCCTCATCGGACCTTAAAGGAAAACATATACAGAGACAGACAGACAGATCCCCATTATGTGAAGATATCTTTGGTTCGATTACCAATTTCGATTTTAGCATAATGGGGAAATAACATTGATTGACATTTTTGACTAGTATCTGAAATACTACAACTCTCCGTATATATATAAAATCGAATTATGGACACTTACATTTCTATGGTAGTCCCTTGCGTCGGATTGTAAGGAGCGTCACTGCAAATATCTTCTACGGTTTGCGTCGAAAATAGTTCGCCACAATCAACGCATTGAAAAGCTAATTGTGGTTAATGCTGCAGTATCACGTTCTTCATACAAGTCTGGGGAGACGTACAGGTCCATGGTTGATTATTCACTGATGCGAAAATAGCTACTGTTACTCCCAACTGAAAATATCCCCTTTTATATGCACATTCGCCAAGCTCCGCCCAAAAGACCAGATGTCGTCGTGATTGGCTGCCGATGTAGCTGGGTGAGACGTGTACCAATCCGCTATAACGAGACCGGACGAGTAACATATATATAAAATCGAATTATAGGCACTTACATTTCTATGGTAGTCCTTATATTATATCTTACAAATTATTAGTATTGTTTGAATTGTTAACTTATTTTTCGGATATACTACTGCCTCGGGTAAAATGGTCCTGTTATTTTAAATCACGTTTGTTAATTATTATTATTGCTACATAGAAAATCGTGCAGTTTTTTTCGATTATTATTTATTGAACAAAACTCTCGCTCTTTCTATATATATATATATATATATATATATATATATATATATATATATAGTATAGAAGAGTAGTCTGGAAGGAAGTTTGCCAATGATTAAATTCTCTTTGCGAGTGACCCGTTGCCCGCGTCGTTGCCCGAATTGTTCATTCTGATGAAGGTCAAGCTTTTCACTCCACCTTAGACCTACAGTTTAACGTGGATTCCGAACCACGACCCATCAGCAGCCCAGCGTCTTGACCACTAGGCCTCCTAGGGTACCCATTTATCTACCAACCACTTTCTTTATTGTGTGGAACAGCTGGCTTTGCTGCGCGCCGGCTGCCGTCGGGTCTCGAACCCTGGGCCGATGGATTCGTAGTCCGCGACGCTAACCACTACACCACCGAGGCGGTATTTGTCATTACTTACTCTGACTATAGTGGATTTAATTATCCCAGAAGAGTTCCATGCACTGTCTGTGTGTGTGTAGCATATATATATATATATATATATATATATATATATATATATATATCATTATATTTCTATATGACACCATAAAAAATAACGCGTAAATATTTGTAGAAATAATAATAAGAATGATAAAATTAATATCTGAAGCCAGTGGTGATTTCTGCTCGAATAGCTTGTAGAAAGATAAGCTCTCGGCCGAAAAGGTCCTAGAGACCTTTTTCGTTCGAATTCTCCGAAAACCAACCTCGCTATAGTGGCTTGGGCAATGAATAATTTCTTTATTTTACGTCATTTTTCATTTTTTTCGTCGCAGAATGAGGCTGTATGCTTCATACGTTTTCATCTCGTTGGTTTGAATTGTATCGTAAATTATCGTATTCGAATTGTATCGTAAATGATCATTTCGTTTCGTTATTCGTGAGGGCGAATTATGGATAACTACGTTATTGCTCGTCAACTTCAAGGAAGCTAAGTATCAATGTTCCAAGGTGCACATTGCTTTATATAGATATATATATATATATATATATATATATATATATATATATATATAATTCTGTATTCTATGGTGTTGATTGGTTTCATAATTAATGGTTTTACTGTTATTTAGAGAAATTGGGAGCAAACTTTACAATAATAATAAGCTTATGTCGATATAGTTATGAATGGAACTCTTTATTCACGTATTATTTATTGAATGTGGATAATTAGCTGGTAATCCTTATAAAAATTCGTTTCTGTCTAACGAAATAGGGTAACTTTACTAATTCTATTAAAGCGTAATGAAAGAGGTGCTTGGTTATTTTATACGGTCGAATTTGTATAAACCATATATGTGGTATTTTATATGATTCATTAGCTTATTATATATACAAGGGAATAACAGCCGTTATATATGTGTTACACGTTAATGGGGCACATGGCGCTATCTGGAATTATGGATAACTATGTTATTTGTTTCATTCATCAAATAACATAGTTTACCGTAAAATGAAGTTTCTATATGACGTTTTCGAAGGTAAACTATGTTATTTTTTTCCAATGAATTCAAATTTGCTTTCTAAACTAAAATTAAATGTTATAAAATAAATAATATATATATATATATATATATATATTGGGGGGGAAGATCTCTCGCCCGTTCTTCGACCCTGAACCCGTTTCATTGTAGAAATAATAATAATAATAATGATGTGCAGTCGATTAATGGGACACATGGCGCTATCTGGCAACTCAGCCAGAATAGAGGATTATAAAGATCGCGAAGTTGATGAAGAACCATTCCCCCTCGGCTCCGGCCGAGTAAGGAGCTCTGCTCCTTCTATTTCATGCCTTTGGTAAACCCCATAGTGGCCTCTTAGGTTAGGGAAAACGAAAATAAATTGGGGGAGAACTCCACTCTGTCCTTCAGTGTCTCTCTCCCTCCTTCAGCTCTCTCTCTCTCCTCTCCTTCAGGCGCCTCTCTCTCTCTCTCTCTCTCCTGCATGTTTGCCTCCAGCATGGGTACTCCTGCATGTGTACATCCAGCATGTGTACCTACTGCATGTGTACCTACTGCATGTGACTCCTGCATGTGTACCTCTGCATGTGTATCCTGCATGGCACCTATCCTCTCTCCTTCAGGCGTCTCTCCCTCCTACAGGCTTCTCTCTCTCTTCTTCAGGCGTCTCTCCCTCCTACAGGCATCTCTCTCTTCTTCAGGCGTCTCTGGCTCAGCCAACTGGCTGATTAGGATAATAGTGTATACAATGGAATACATGGCGCTATCTGGCAACTCAGCCAACTGGCTGATTAGGAGTCTATAAACAACGCCAGCCCGGTTGGAAGTCTCAGTGTGCACTTGGCTCCTGCCAGGTGAACACCTCTCCTCCTTTCTCTCCTCCTCCTTCTTTCTCTTGGGGGATAACGCCGCCTCCAAGTTCCCCCCCCACCCCCTTTCCCCACCCCCCTTTGCAACTCCCCTTTGCAACATCCCCTTTGCAACATCCCCCACCCCCTTTGCAACAACCCCCCTTTGCAACATTACATAATAACCTGCAACATTCCTGCACTCTCCCCTTTTGCGGCTATACTACTTACGTCCACTCGCGTACTGTAAAGGACTTAGTTTGAAGTACTTGGTGTTGTGGAGAGTTGTTGGGGGGCGGGGTACTCGGATATCCAATAGTAGAAGACGAAATTCGTCCGGTGTTATCGTGTTCGTAAATGGCTTGTTTGTTATATGGTTAATTATTTATTATCGTTTTGTTATTTTGTACAACCTTACATTTCCTGCATTATATGTATTATGTAATAATTACATAATACGTATGTATAATGTATGTAATTCATAATGCATTACACTATAATATATTATGAATTTTTGGAGCAATAAAAAATTAAATTTAATTCATTTAAATTATTATTATTATCATTACTATTATTATTGATAATGATAATGATAATGAGTGATAATGATAATGATAAGGTTTATTGCCAGGAGACAAATCCCATAAAAAAAGTACAGTATCTTTCAAGGTAATCAATGCTACAACTAATTAAACGATACACAACAAATTAATTAAATATAAACGCAATCATTTAATTATAATAATTCTTAATTTATCTACCTATAATTTACAACAATCTATATTATAACAAGAGAGCTGTCCGTCCGTCCGTCCGTCCGTCACACTTTCAGAAATTGAGAAAAAATTGTGAGAAAAAAATTCAGAAATTGTATTACGGGCGGCAATGTGAAGCTCAAGATTTTCATGACTGTGTTCTTTTCTGTAGTTTAGCCTGTCTGTTTGTCTGTTTGTGAAATTTATCCCGGGCAGTAATGGGGGAAGGGTGGGGGTGGGGGTAATGGGGGATGGGTGGGGTAATGGGGAGGGGTGGGGGTAATGGGGGAGGGGTTAGCCCCCAAGTTGCATGAATGGGGGTGAGGAGGTTTTGGGAGATACCAGATTCAGAAATGTTGACACAATGTGAAGCTCAAATTTTCACGGCTGCGTTCTTTTCTGTAGTTTAGCCTGTCTAACCGTCAGCGAAGCGACGGGAACTGTACTAGTAATAATAATAAAAGGACGTGTGTGTGTGTGTGTGTGTGTGTGTGTGTGTTCCAGCCATAACTCCAAAATGAAAGCAGTTACAAACATGAAACTTCACACACATATTGATTAGGTCTCCAGGTTGTTGTTTAGCCGATCAGCCCACCCTGATCGAGCAAGCTGGCGGCACGCAGGTAACCGATCGCCCTCTTCGGAGTGGACCAGAGGTTCAGCGCACTAGTGATGTGTTGTGTTCGTTGTTGTGCTAGAGCGGTACAGTCTGTCATAATGTGTTCAATTGTTTGTGGTGTGTCCTGGCACAGGTGGCAGGTGTCGTCTATGGAGTTGTCTAGTCTGTGTTTATATGTTAGTAAGTTGGGTGATGTCCACATCGGAATCGTGCTAAGTTAACTCGATCCGATCTGCTCAGGCTGATCTCTGACCTGTTAATGGGTGGCGGCTTCGCACCTAGGACCGCATTCGGACCGAGTCGTGTCAGTGCTTTGTGGGTTAGGTGTGTGTGTATGTGTTTTCTGTACTGTGTGATGTCTGTGGGGCGTGGTATGGAATGGAGTATTTGGTTATAATGTCTCTCTGGTGTTACCTTAATGGTGCGAGGTGTCGGTGCGCGATTGTACATGTAGTGGCAAGGGTGTTGTGGGTTAGTTGTCGCTACTGCCATGAATTGTGTTCCCCTCATGTCTAAATGTTCCCTAACTTTCAGTATTTTTGTTTCTGTGTGCAGGTGTTCTATTGGTGTTGTTTGAGTGCATCCTGTAATGATACGAAGTGCGTTGTTTTGTATTGTCTGTAAGGTGTTTATGTGTGTGTTTGAGATAATGGGTGCCCAGCATGGGCTAGCATAGTCCATAACTGAGCGAATATATTGTTTGTATATGAGTGATGTTGTTTCCTGCTGGTGTCCAAAGTTTGTGCCTGTTAGTACCCTAAGCGTGTTAAATCTTGACGTACATTTGTTTTTAATATCCTGAATGTGGTTTGCAAAAGATAATGATGTGTTGTATGTGACCCCAAGTATTTTGGTCCTGTGATTGTGTGGAATGTTGATGTTGTTTAGTGTAAGCTGTGGAATTACCTGGTGTTCTTTTGTGTTGCTTGTAAGCAAGGTAATGGTTGATTTTGTGGGCGCTACTTTGAGTCTATTGTGTGTGAGCCAGTTTTGTATACTGTTTATGTATGTTTGTAGGTTATTTGTAGCGGTGTCGATGTTGTTGTGGGTGGATGTTAGAGTGATGTCATCTGCATATGATGATAAGGTAAGCTTGTTATCTATGGGTGTTGGAATGTCATGCATGTATAAGTTGAAGAGTGTTGGTGAGAGAACAGAGCCTTGAGGGACCCCGTTCGGAAAAAGCTTGTTTTTGGATGACTTGCCATTAAATGAGACATGTGAGTATCTTCCTGAAAGATAGTTGCTCAGCCACCTTTTGGTGTTATTGTGCAGGTTTGTGTTGAGTATTTTGTTTATGAGAGGGAAGCGTGGGATAGCATCAAATGCTTTACTAATGTCTATTGTTGCTAATAGTGTACGTTGAGCTGGTCGTCTGGAGTTGATGCCATCCATGATGTGCTGCGTGAGGTTAGTGAGTAATGTCGTGGTTGAGTGGTGAGGTCTGAATCCATGTTGAGTAGGCGATAGTGGAATGTGTGGGTTGGTGATTTGTAAGATTAGTCTTTCTGTTACTTTGGAAGGTGTGCAGAGTAAAGTAATGGGTCTATAGGAAGCTGGTTCTGTTGGATTTTTGTTTGGTTTGAGTAGTGTAATAATTTTACCTTGTTTCCATATGTCAGGAATAATACAGTGTTGGTATGAATATGTGCTGATATTTGTGAGAGCTAGTATTCCTTGTGGGCCCAAGTGTTTAAGGTGTATGTTAGATATGTTGTCTGGTCCAGTAGCCTTCGAATTCTTAATGTTTTTGATGATCTTGGTGGTCTGGTCTGTATTGAAGGGTGTAATGGTTGTGTCGAGTCTGTAGGTTTTCTTGTGTCTGGCTGTTTGTCTGTCTGCATGTTTCTGGTTGTTGTCTCTGTTTAAGTGACTTATCTTTGCGTAGTGATTAACTAGAATGTTAGCTTGTTGTGTGTATGTTGGGATATTATTTTGGCTGCAACAGATAGCCGCGTGTGAGGTGTGAATGCCGCTGTTAGAGTGGGTAATGCCGTTTATAGTCTTGTATAGCCTGGATGTATCTGTGGAGTGGTTTAATGTTGTTATGAATTCCCTGAATGTTTCTGTTTGTTTTCTTTGAGTTTGTGGTTTATTTCTGTGTTGAGCTGTTGTATCTGCTGTTTTATGGCTTCTGTGTGTGGGGTTTGTGTGTTATATTTGAGGTTGTTACGTTGCCTTATGAGGTGGGCTATTTCTCTAGTGTAATTTGGGTTGTATTTCCTAATGTTGCCCTTCGGTATGTATTTGTTTGCATTATTGATGATCTGATTAAATGTCTTGAGTGTTGTAGTGATGTTTATGATGGGTGTGCTGTTTAATGTGGTGAATTGTTCCTCAGTCTGTATTTTGAACTGTTCCCAATCAGCTTTCTTGTAATTTCTGTAAGTGTGCCTAAGGCTGTTGGGGCAGAGTGTAGAATGTGTTGTAATGATGATGGGCAGGTGGTCTGATGACAGTTGTTTTTCTGTTCTCCATTGTGTATGTGTTGCTAGTGAGGGGGAACAGAACGTTATGTCTGGGGAGGAGTTTGAGTATCCTGCTTGATGTGGTATGTGTGTATGTTCTTCTGTATTGTTAAGAATGAAGAGGCTGTTTAGTTGTGTGGCTATGTTGGCGCCTCTGGTGTTGCTTTGGTTGTGCAGGTACCAACTAGTGTCTTTGGCGTTGAAGTCTCCTCCTAAGATGACATTAGTGAGAGAGGCCAGATTGTGTAACTGTGGATTGTAATTGGCTGGCACCTGAGGTGAACTATCTGGTGGGTGTAAATGTTGATTAGTGTGGTGTTGTGTTTTGCGCGTGTTTTAATGTTAACTGCCTGTATTTCTATCGTGTTATCTGCTTGGATTGTGTTTGTAATGTTTTGGGTAGCATCAGTGTAGCTAATGCTTTTACGTATGTAAGTGATGAGTCCACCCCCGTTACCCCCAGTACGATCTTGACGGATCGCCGTGAAGTCAGGATGGTGGGTGTTTTGTGTGTGCGTTTTAGTTTTGTTTCTTGTATAATTGCTATGTTTATGTTTTGTTTGTGTACGAATTCCCTAAGCTGCATGATTTTGTTTGTGAGGATATACGATGTACTGTAATATGTTAATATTATACTTCTGTATGTGTCTCATGGTGCTATTGTGTCTATGTCTTTGTGTATGGTGACATGTGTAAGTTGTAGTGGGGCCTGGATTAGTCTTAATGTCGCCAGAGAGTAAGAGTAGTTCGGGGAGCACGCAATTGCCCCCTGTAATTGAAAAAATAGCACGCTGAGAATAGGTCCGGCCCCGGGAGCCGATCGGCACTCTGACCGTGCCACGCAACAGGCCGTCGACTGCCAGTCTGGCCAACCGTAGACAGCCCGCTGCACGGAAATTTGAGGAAGTTTGGCCACCAGCGCGTTGATGTTTTGGTTTGACGTCGCCTCTTCTTCGCGTTGACGTGTCCCGCGCTGGAGGATGCAGCCACTGTTAGAAGCTTCCTCGTCAGCTGCTAACACTTTTTTCAGGTTGTTGTAGCTACCTGTTCAGAGGTTTTTTATAAACAAATCTCAGTTTTCTGCTCAAAACGGCTCTTTCTAATTTTA
Organism: Bathynomus jamesi; assembly: GCA_023014485.1. Taxonomy (NCBI): domain Eukaryota; kingdom Metazoa; phylum Arthropoda; class Malacostraca; order Isopoda; family Cirolanidae; genus Bathynomus; species Bathynomus jamesi. The sequence goes on from JAJOZX010000485.1 coordinate 1,306,131, forward strand.
AAATTGATTAGTCAAGGAAGGAAGATGTTGACTTCTATTTTGCGGCAACAGTTGATGATATTTATGTTACTTTACTGATTAATGAAAATGATTAGGCTCTTCAAGTTACAGTATAAAAGATTTCTTTCGTTATTTACACTCTAATCAGGTAGGTACTTTACTTATGCGAACTTTCTTCAGAGTTTCTTCATATACTGTGAATATCTTCAGAGTTTCCTCGTTAATCAATCTGATACTTCTGTTGTTCGTGAAGCATGTACATGCTTTTAAGTTGAATACTCAACAGTTGAGTGCTATTGGCAGTTGAGTAAGCTGTCCAGGTCTCCAGGTTGTGCGCTTGGGTGTTAATAAATTTAATAATTAAAATTACTGGGCCCGAAGGCCCCAGCACCGCGATTAAACTACAGAAAAGAACGCAGCCGTGAAAATTTTGCTTCACATTGTGTCAAGATTTCTGAATCTTAAGATTTTCATGACTATAGTTTTACTGACCAAATAATTGAACCCCCCAATTACTGTCGGTTCAATTATTTGGTCAATAAAACTATAGAAAAGAACGCAGTCATGAAAATCTTGAGCTTCACATTGCCGCCCATAATAATAATTAATACTATAAACACCCAGGAATGTCTGTCAGTCTGTCACGCTCGATATATATGGGCGATATTTGTATTTTAATGCATTAGAAAAAGGCGTAATGAATTCTACTTTTAATTATAATTTTAAAAAGTGTAAAAAATATTTGCTTTTGCGTTCAGCTTTGAGCCGAAATTTAATCTGCGGCTAAGTTCAAAAATTTACCAAATGAGTTCTTTTTATGCACTTTCATACTGGTGCTGCAACCATTACAGAATAAACATTGTATCAAGATTTGTGAAGCTTAAGATTTTTATGGCTGCATTCTTTTCTATAGTTTTATTGACTGAATAATTGACTCCCCGGTAACTGGGGGGGCCTGCAGCTCCCCAATTACTGAGGCCAAAGGCACCAGCACCACGGGCGTAGCTAAATGGGCCCGTAGGGTCCACTTTAGCTAGTCTATAATAATAAAAGGACGCAGTTACAAACATGAAACTTCACACACATTGATTAGATCCCGAGGTTGTGCACGTGGGTGTTAATAAATTAAATAATTAATTTTAAAAAATTAAATGACGTCATCAAGATCATTACGTCATTACGTATATATATATATATATATATATATATATATATATATATATATATATATATCGAAACCTATGGTAAAATTATTGAATACCCGGTTAGGTTCATTGAATGCCAGGTTAGGTCATCTGTAGGCCCTTGGCGATTGGTTAGGTTAAGGGCGTACAATTAACCTAACCTGGCATTCAATTAACCTACCTGGACACTCAATTAATCTAATCGGGCATTCAATTAATCTAATCGGGTATTCAGTTGACCTAACCAGGCATTTAATTAATCTAACCTAATAGGGTATTCAGTTGACCTAACCGGGCATTCAATTAACCTAACCGGGCATTCAGTTTACCTAACCGGGCATATATATATATATATATATATATCGTTCAACATCCACTCCGCAACGCCGGGTCGCTCCGCTAGTTTATAATAAATCTGAAAGATCCAAATGTTATTGAATAAATATATCGGGTGACTCCAAAAAAACGCCTTGAGATTTGAACATCAATAACTTCAAAAATATGCAGTTCACACTTCCAAAATTTACAGAACTTTTACCTCAATCTATTGTTAAGCCATCATAAAAATTTCAGACCTCTACATAAAATATTTTTTCCACAGCTGAGGAAACAATGAGGTATGGTGAAAAAAAGAATGTCATAAATCCTAAATATGTATAGCTGTCCTTGGCAACTATTCTAAGACTTGTAGTAGTTTCCTTAGCCTATGGATAATCTGTTAGTCTCTGAAAAACGTCAGATGATATAGGCTACGCCCATCTTAAATACTGTTTTTTAAACTTACCCTTCAAATTATGGTTCTAACTAACTGTGAAAAAGCGGTGATTGAAAAGTGTTTCTTGGAAAAAAGATGGACTGGGGCAAGAATTTTGAAGGAATTTCCAAGAATAACTTGCAATGTTACGTCTGTGAATAGAATAATTAAAAAACTTAAAGCAACCGGTTCGATGGCCCGGAAGCGTGGAAGTGGTTGGCCTAAAACAGTTTACACTCGAGACAATATAGCAATGATCGAAATGATAAGCCTATCTCAAAAGGATCGACCTGGGTCACACTGCTCTCAGAGGAAAATTGCAAGAAATTTAGGTATCAGTCGAAGTTCCATGCAAAGAATGCAAAGAACGGTAGGACTTAAAGCATTTAAAAGGATCCGTGTAAGAGCTAAAAGAAAAATTCTTTGTAGAAAATTGCATGATAGATTTTCGTCAATGATGTTAAAAAAATAGTTTTTACAGATGAAAAAGGTTTCACCATCGAGATTGCTCGAAACTCTCGGAACGATGTTGTTTATGGTCGGCGTAAGAAAGACATTCCTCCATCGAGACTTTACCACGAGACAAGTCGGTTTTCCCAAAAAAATCATGGTATTAGCAGGTGTATCGTGGAATGGAAAGACGAAGATTCATTTCATTTCAGAAAATAAAAAAATTAATTCAGAAACCTATGTAAATCTCTTAGAGGAGAATCTTTTGCCTGATTGTCGGCGTCTGTATTAGAGAAACGATTCATACTCCAACAAGATGGTGCTACAGCTCACACTAGCAAGTTCACACAGGATTATCTACAACAGAATGTGTAGTCAACTTCATTGGAAAAAACGACTGGCCCCCGCAATCACCTGATTGCAATCTCAGCTGTAGAAAAAGTATTTTATGTCGAGGTCTGAAATTTTTATGATGGCTTATCAATAGATTGAGGTAAAAGATATGTAAATTTTGGAAATGTAAAATGCATATTTTTTAAGTTATTGATGTTCAAATCTCAAGGCGTTCTTTTTTTGGGCCACCCGATATAATGCGTACGTCTCTCATCACAATAAATATGACCCGCAATTAAATGATCAGTATTAAAATTCACATAGATGATAAATAATACAGATCAGATACGATTATACAACTCCACACAGTGTATAATAATAGTGCAATCTGATTAAATCGGCCTAACGGGTATCTAGATTTGTTTATATCCCACCAGAAGGAAATAGAACTTTATAAAGGTGTGCTAACTTGATACAGAATATGAAGATAAACGGAAAAATATTGGAATCGGGTTATATGAAATCTTCACTAATTAATACAAAATATTGAAAATTACCTCATTAAATATGCCAAATTTCAACATTTTGGCAGCAGAAATGGATTCTGCAGGAAAACATACATTGAAACACATTGATAAAACATCATTAATGTACAAATTGAATCATATATGAGAATAAATTTGATTTTCGACAGATTTTGTGGATATGAAAAACACTTTGGAGTACAATTAAATATTGAGTCGTGATTCATAGCACATTCCAATATTTTTAATGTTAACATTTGTTTTCTGGTTCAGGCCATTCTAAGGAATTTAAAAAAATACCAATGAAGTACCTTAGTTCAGGGGGAGGGTTGCACGGTAACTGTACCTATCCTACAAACTAGTACCGTATTTGGTTTTCAAACTGCTAAAACTGCCCCAAACAATAAAAATAACGGAGGTAACCAGTTTAATCAACATCCTCGGACGATGAACTTGTGTACGAGACTCATTTCAAAATGCATCACTGGTTTCTATAGCAACGTTCAGAAATCAGTTGATATTATGTACGTCACTCGGACAATGCAACCAATGTGAGCTTCTTTAAACGTCATAAAAGTACTTAACTGTTTGGTTAGAAACGGAGTTGGAATTTTTTATTTCTGTATGATATTCTTAGCTGTTTATTATTTCTAATATTATGCTCGCAAACCTTCAGTGAAATACTGGTTTTACAATATCGGTTGAGTGACTTGAGTCAGTAATATCCTGGTTGTGGAAGTAATCGTACTTTTGTATTTTCAGTAACGATGATTCATAAAATCTCATTACTGTTTTTGTTATTTATTGGAATTCAGAGTCAGACGATGAACAAAATTGCGATTAGGATGCCAAATGTTAAACCTCAGAAGGTAAGTCACATTTATTTTTAACGCTCATTTATATAATTTATAACTAATATATATATATATAGAGAGAGAGAGAGAGAGAGAGAGAGAGAGAGAGGGCTACGTCGTGGCCAATGTCGTAACACCACTTCCTGGAGATCAGCGAAGTTAAACGACATTGGGTCTGGGTAGTAGTTGGATGGGAGACCGTCTTCTGCGCCCAGATTATGTAGCGACCCGTGGTTCAGATCCCACGTAAAGTTGTAGGTCCCCTCCATCATATGACCTTAGATGTTTCGAAGGAGGTTAAACAACCCCAATTAAATATATATATATATATATAGATGAGACACGGACGGTGACAGAAGAAACGGGAATTTAAGCACTCCCAGTCTCCTGCCTAACGTCCCCCACCCCCGGAGTACTTCCCTGGTCGATTGGTGTCTGCAATCTCCTCCTTATTTATATATATACACATGTGTGTGTGTATATATATATAGTGTGTGTGTGTGTATATATATATATATATATATGGACTATCATGCATGATCACACACGATTTTTTAGGACGAACGTCAGGCTTCTTGCTCCATCTTGGACCTACGGCTTAACGTGGAATCCGAACGACGACCCACCACGGGAGGTCAGAAATTACACGGACTCTACTCACCACCTCTAGATCAGCAGCACAGCGTCTTAACCACTACGCCATGCAGGGTATCCATTTATCTACCAACCTATTTTTCCTGGAAGGATGACCAGTTAGGTAAACTGCGTGCGTGCCGCCTGCTTTCGCCAGGAATCGGAGGCTGGTCCGGTGGATTCGTAGTCAGTGATGCTAACCACAATACTACCGAGGCGCATCCATATGTAGTAGCATAAGGGAAAATTCCTTTTCCTCGCCTCCCTCACATGACTGTAAAATTTCCAAACACGTGGGCAAGAACAGACTACAAAGGAAAGCTTATTTTACTTTTGTTTCTCGAAAGTGCGCACTAAATTTGTCGCGTCATCAGTAGTATAGCCGCAAAAAGGTAGAATGCAGGAATGTTGCAAGAAATAACGGGCAATGTTGCAAAGGGGGTACGGGTTGCAAATGGGGCGGGGTATGCAACAATTCAATGTTGCAAAGGGGGTGGGGGATGCTGCAGGTGCAACAAGGGGTCATGAAACTTGGAGGCGGCGTTATCCCCCAAGAGAAAGACAGGAGAAGGAGAGACAGGAAGAGAGGTGTTCACCTGGCAGGAGCCAAGTGCACACTAAGACTTCAGCCAAGTGGCCGTTGTCTTATAGACTCCTAATCAGCCAGTTGGCTCAGGAGCCAAGGGGGAGAGGGGAGGTTGAGGGGAAGGGGTCTTCGGGGGGAGAAGAGGATGACCCCCCAAACGGGTTGCCTTAGCCTAAGAGAGAAAGGATAGACGGAGGAGGACTTTGGGGGGGGGCAAGGTGGGATGTCCTAACCCCCCAAAGGGAAACTAAGCTAAGTCTTAACCTAAGAAGGGAAGGAGAGAGATCTTTATTCGGCCGAAGTTCGCATCAAACTACCAGCTCCGAAGCCAAGCGGGTCTTATATAGATGATGGTTGAGTTGCCAGATACCATTTTTTTTTTAATTGTACACGTATACATTATTAGGATGAGTTGCTAGATACCACCATTTATTTTAATTCGTTACCAAAGCATACAGACTTTGTCTTGAAAATCGAAATTGACAATAAGAAAATGTTTATTAATTAAATAAATAGAATTTGCCTTCTACCGCCCAAAAAATAATATAATACGTACAATCGTCAAAATAATGGTTCAGACGAAATACACACACACACACACAAACACACACACAAACACAATTGAACAACTTTCTCCTTACCTTATATATATATATATATATATATTATAATATATATACATATATATATATATATATATATATAGAAAGAATCATATTAACTGTGTCTATTTAATTTTGTCATTCCTTATATATATATATATATATATATATATATATATATATATATATAAACGGATTTTCAATTTAAAGTGAATTAAAACATATTAACGTTAAAAAAATCACTAAACAATTGGCTTAACAAAAGAAATCGTTCCATTAACATTCTCAAATCTACACACACACACACACACACACACACACCACACACACACACACACACACACACAATTGAACAACTTTCTCCTTACCATATATATATATATACATATATATATATATATACATTTAACTGCAATGACCGCGCAGTATATTAACGTATAGAAACGACGTAAGTATAGAGGAGTGTTCTGACCGGTAATCGGAAGATCCTGGGTTCGTTTCCCGGGCGGGTGCCTTATTTTTCATTTGTTTTTTATTTCTCTTCCTCGTGTGCAGAACACTCCTCTATACTTACGTCGTTTCTATATATATATATATATATATATATATATATATATATATAGAAAGAATCATATTAACTGTGTCTATTTAATTTTGTCATTCCTTATATATATATATATATATATATATATATATATATATATATATATATATAAACGGATTTTCACCTTAAAGTGCATTAAAACAATATTAACTTTAAAAAATCACTAAACAATTGGCTTAGCAAAAGAAATCGTTCCATTAACATTCTCAAATCTACACACACACACACACACACACACACACACACACACACACACACACACCTTTGTATATATTATGTGAATGAAAATCAGAAAAATGCCAAAAGTATATTAATTTAAAGCAAATGAATTTTCTCGTTTTAAGAGAATCAATTATTAAAACCAATATTAACAATATAAGAAACTCATTATTTAAACGCCGTTTTATTTACTTTCTTTCAGTTATTAAAACGAATCCAGATATTAACTCTTAGAATAATGTTTTAACATTGTGTTCAGACGACAGCGAGACGAGGCAGGTAAGCAAGAGATCCAGCTAAAAGGTCCAGCCCGAGGCCTTTTAAAACCGCAAACTGGCGAGAAGGAATTTGGGTTGAACTTTTTATCTCTCAAAGACTCGATTCCACCTCTTCTAGCTCTCCATGCGTTTGTCTTGTAAATAAAAAATGTTTTATATTTTATCAACTTAGTTATTTTTGTTTACACATGTATGGTGTCATATTCATAGATATCATCTCTGTTATTGAATTGGAAAGATATATTATTATTATTATTATTATTATTATTATATTATTATTATACATTTTTAAAAAATTAACACACACACACACACACAAACAATATATATATATATGGTGGTACAAATTACAATAGTAATAAAGATAGCTAACTCTTTTTCGTCGAATTGTAACAATGGTTAAGCTTTTCACTCCGCCTTAGACTCACAATTTAACGTGGAAACCGAACTAAACTGCAGCACGGGGTGGCAGAAATTGCACAGGATGCATTACTTATTGTCGTAGTTCTTGTCCTTGTATGTAATGAACAGCTTCAGAGTTCATTTACACCATGCGTACACTTATCTCGTGTACACAGTGGGAAATAAAACGTACCAATGAAACTATAGACTCATTTAAAATACAGAATTCATTCACACCCCACGTACACCTATCTCGTGTATATATATATATATATATATGTACAGAGAGAGAGAGTTTTGTTCATTCTTTTCTTTTTTTTTTAAATAAATAAAGGAATGGATATATTACAATTTTTTATTATAAAATCCTCTCGATTACATTAGTAATTATTGATCCGGGAATAGTGTGGCCGCAAAATGTAATATGCACAAAAACAATGTAGATTTTTCTCTTTAGTAATAATAATAATAATAACTAATTCCTCGCCGAATTGTAACAATGGTTAAGCTTTTCACTCAGCCGTAGACCTACAGTTTAACGTGGAATCCGAACTAAGCTTCAGCACTGGCGGGGTGGTTATTTATTCACACATCTATGCGAGAAGTAAAAATCCACAAGTCAGGAATCTTGGGAAAGCTGTGTTTAGTATGGTTGCCAAATAATTTGCTCCTCTCGATTACATTAGTGATTATTGATCCGGGAATAGTGTGGCTGCAAAATGTGATATGCACAAAAACAATGTAGATTTTCTATGTAGTAATAATATGGGTACAAAATGTTATATGCACAAACTTTTAAATACTTAGGGTATCCATTTATCTGCCAACCAATGATTCGCGGATTCCTCCGCAAATACGATCATGCTTAAAAAACACACAAAGAAGCTTTCGTTAGCTACATCAAATACAATTTTATAATCATTTCCTTTTCAAACGGCTTATTCTTATAGATATATATCGATGAATTTACGCATACATTTTTAATTAGCTATACGATTTGGACAGGCTTCAACAAAAGAAGTACAGTGTTACCGGTTTTAAACAGATATTTTAGGAACTTACCCAAAGATATATTGTATAAAATGAAAATAATATTCCAAGGCTTTTGTGTTCAGAAATACATCTCGTCAGGGAATGATTGCTCACTATTTCACATCATAATTTCATCGAGATAATTCAAGCTCATACACAGGACCTACATTGTCTATAAGATCTGTGGCGCGTGGAACATGCGGCCTTCAGAAGATGTGAACATCTGCTCTGTGGATCAGTTCAAGAAAATGGATAGGACGAACCTTGCGATGTAGGAATTTTTTCCATGGAACCGTAACCACTGATACATCCTCGGTACGGATTGCAATACTTATTGAGGTACTTCTTGTCCTTGTATCTCCATCATGTACACCTCCCTCATTGTGTCCGACAACACAGAAACTCATTACAATTTTGTTGCAAGATGCAAAAGTGTAATGACAAACAGCTTCAGAGTTCATTCACACCATGCGTACACTTATCTCGTGTACGCAGTGTACATCTTCCACATTGTGTCCGACAACACAGAAGCTCTTTCTAAAATTGTTGCAAGAAGGTGCAAAAAGTGTAATGAAAAAGAACAGCTTCAGAGTTCATTCACACCATGCGTACAATTATCTCGTGTACGCAGTGTACACCTTCCACATTGTGTCCGACACACTATTTTTCTTCTACGCTAGAGAATACACATCTGAAATCCACGGCTTGCACCGCTCAACTGAGTACGCAGGCGTAGAGATATCCCCAGGTAGTAGCAGGAGTCACTTTTTTAGGCGTAAATGGCTTGTTCAGGTTGAGTTGTCAGATACCACTTTTATTTTAATTGTTCAGGTATACATTATTATGGAGAGTTGCCAGATACCATTTTAATTGTTCAGGTATACATTATTAAGTTGCCAGATTGTACCATTTATTTAATTAATTCTTAAAAGTTGGCTTAGAATTCCGCTAGTAGGTTTAGAAGGAGTAACATGCCATTTGGTATAATTGTTTACAACCTAAAGAATTAAATAAAACAACATTGCATCATTCTGTTTATTATAAATATATAGAAAATAAATATACATTTGAATGATCAATTAAAAATAATAACACTGGTCTGCGTCATTTTTGAGGTCAAGGTTTTTTTAGTTGTTCTTTTATAAGTTTTGCATGCTGAATTAAAAAATGTAACTCATTTTGCTCAAACAGGTCAGGTTTTTATGCTATCTTAATTTTAAAAAAAATTAGATAATCGTTATGAAATGAGCAAGTTTATTTTTTTAAAATAGACTTACAGTTTAGCCAAGTGTTAGCCAAGCTGTATATAATAAACAGACACAACTTATTTCTAATTACGATTGTCATTACTGTTTTTCAACATGAATAGAATGTGCAAGAATGACCCAAACAGGTTCTGCTACATCTGTGGTAAAGTCACTATGTCAGACCGGCAGTCAAACATCACACATTTTGTGAGGAAAAGCTATCACGCCTACTTTGGAGTTAAACTTGGTGACCAGGACAAAGCCTTTGCCCCTCACATATGCTGAAAAACGTGCGTTGAAAGTCTGCGGCGCTGGAGCCACAAGAAGGTAGAGCGTCTACCTTTTGGTGTCCCAATGGTGTGGAGGGAAGGAAGAGATCATACTACTGACTTATTTCTGTATGACAAACCTACAAGGTAAGTTAGTATGAATTTAGTATGAATTTCATTTTATACTTACAAAAATATGCCTGACAATATATGAGATGTCTTTATCTTATCTTTATCTGTCTTTATCTGTTTCCTTTTAGGCATAAATCGAAAAAACAAGCAAACGTAAAGTATCCAGACGTGCCATCTGCCATAAAGCCAGTGCCTCATGGACCAGAAATTCCAATTCCAACACCGCCCGACAACTTTGATTCGTCGTCCGACTCAGATGAAGAAATGGATGACGGTGACATATCTGGTACATACCAACCTACTGCCGAGACAAGTCAACCCAAACTCTTGAGCCAAGCTGAGTTGAACGATTTGACAAGAGATTTGTGCGTGTCCAAAGAATCTGCTCAGTTGCCAGGGTCACGTCTTCGCGAAAATCGTTTGTTAGCTCCAGAAACAACATTCTTCTGGTATCGCAGCCGCGAAGAAGAGTTTCGAGAATATTTCACGTTGGACGAAGAAGCTTCGCTGGTTTACTGTAACAACGTCAACGGCCTCATTGCAGCTGGGTTTCGCGTATGACCTTACAGAATGGCGCTCTTCATCGATTCCTCAAGCAGAAGCTTGAAAGCAGTACTACTCTACAATGGTAACAAGGTCGCGTCTGTTCCGGTGGGTCACTCGGTGCAGATGACTGAAAGTTATAGTAACATGGAGCTTTTGCTAACTGCTTTGAAGTACAAACATCACAATTGGATGATATGCGGAGACCTAAAGGTATGTTCGTGTCTACAAAAAAAAATACAAATATATATATATATATATATATATATATATATATATATATATTATATATATATAGGCCCTGATATATACCGGGTGTTTGAAAACTTTCTGTACAAATTGTAATGGGGATAGGCAACACCAAGACAAACCCTTTTCGTCTATAAGTGTATGTCCGCTGACGTCACCATTCGGCACGAGAGGGCGCCGCTGCAATTGGCTAAAAGGTGAAGTGGGCTAGACTCGCGCTTGCCGCGGGCATTCTTAAATCGGACGTAGCACGCGTAACATGGAGCGCTTCACGACTGCTGAGATGGCTGACATGCATATGGTGTATGGGGCTGCCAATGGAAACGGAAGAGCTGCTGTGAGGTTGTACCGACAGCGCTTCCCAAACAGACGTGTGCCAAACCACCAAACGTTTGCGCATTTGCATCGGCGACTGCGAGAAACTGGAACATTCCATGCAAACATGCATGACACTGGTCGGGAGAGAAACGTGCGCACTCCTGACATGGAAGAAGAAATCCTACGGCGATTTGAGGACAATCCAAGCGCAAGCACGCGAGGTGTTGCACGTATCCTCGGTGTGAACCACGACTGGTCTGGAGAGTGTTGTACGAGCAGCAGTTACATCCGTTTCATCGTCAGAGAGTCCAGGCATTACAACCTCGGGATTACTCTCTTCGTGTAGAATTCGCACGCTAGTTTCTGCAGCAGACAGCGGTGCAGCCTAATTTTCCGGCTTATGTGCTATTCTCAGATGAGGCCTGTTTCACACGTGAGGGTGTGTTTAACATGCACAATTCTCACGTGTGGGCGCACGCAAATCCACATGCTACACGGGTGCATGCTCATCAAGAACGGTTCGCCGTCAATGTTTGGGCGGGTATCGTCCATGGCAAGTTGATTGGGCCGTACCTGCTGCCTGCCCGACTCGACGGGCGGGTTTATCGGATATTTCTTGAAGAAACGTTGCCGGAACTGCTGGAAGATGTTCCCGTGGCTATTCGTAGACGAATGTGGTTTCAACACGTCCGATTTAAGAATGCCCGCGGCAAGCGCGAGTCTAGCCCACTTCACCTTTTAGCCAATTGCAGCGGCGCCCTCTCGTGCTGAATGGTGACGTCAGCGGACATACACTTATAGACGAAAAGGGTTTGTCTTGGTGTTGCCTATCCCCATTACAATGTGTACAGAAAGTTTTCAAACACCCTGTGTGTATATATATATATATATATATATATATATATATATATATATATGATGAATAAAACCACGAAGGAAAGGAAACACAAAATGGTGCTCAAGCGCTTTCGTCTAATGACATCCTCAGGAACACTGAAGTACATAAAAAGGTTAAGCCTATATATAGGTTACAGAAAGAAAAAAATAAAAAATAAATAACATACATACACACACACACATATATATATAGATATATATATATATATATATATATATATATACAGTATATACATACATATCTATATATACAAATACATACATACATACATACATACATACATACATATATATACAATAAACAGAGAAGTAAAAATAAAAAATTAAAAATTAAAACCTTAAAGGATTACCAGTGAGGCGTACAGATTTGTAAGGAAAAATATCGATTTTTAGCACAAGATCAAATGGATTATAAAAATACAAATTTATATGGAGTTTTATTTATTTATATGGAGTTTTTCGAAATTACCTATATTCCGAGAATCCTGGGGGTTGGCATCCCTTGGTTGCGGTACGTCGACGATATTTTGTGTATCTGGCCCATGAATCGTGACCTGGATAGCTTCCTCCTTCAGTTAAATGATCAAGTCCCCTCCATTAAGTTTACTTTAGAAGTTGAGCAAGACAATTTAATCCCATTTTTGGATGTGCGTGTACATAGGGAAAGCCCAGGTTTTAAGTTTAGTATCTATCGGAAAACGACAAACAATTTGTCCTACGTACACTTTTACTCGGGACATGATACCCCCACTAAGAAGGCCATATTTTCATCAATGTTTCTCCGCGCCCTTAGGATCGCCAGTCCGGAATACATCGATGCCGAATTGGAAAAAAAAATCAACGGTATTGGAAGTGATTTGTGTTATCCATCTGCGTTTATGGAATCTTGTCTCAACAAGGCAAAACGAACTTTCTATCGTGTCAATATTAACACTCGTACTTTGTCAAAAAATATTTTAGTACTTCCATTTTTCCCGGGCTTTTTAGGCATTGCTAATGTACTTAAACTTTTGGATATTAATGTAGTATTTTCATATAACAATATTGTGAAAAATATCATAGTAAAAATAGCCCTACCAATAATTCAGGCATTATCTATAAATTGGTTGTAAACAATGTGATTCCTTTTACATAGGTCAGACGGGAAAGGATTTGCACACACGTATAAAACAGCATCAATATTCCGTTAGAACAGGACAGTTGTCCAGTGCCCTTTTTGTCCATTTGTCAGAGTTAGCCCACTGTATTGATTGGAATAATGCTTCAGTTTTATTCCATTCAAGCAACATTGTTAATAGAAATATTCTTGAGTCTGCCATTATCCAACTTTCAAATAACTTCAACATAAGCAAAGGTCTTTTTCAACTCGATCCTGTTATTTTGAAATCCTTTAAAACAGATTTAGATAAGAAGGGTAAAACATTAAATCTTTGGTAAACTTGTCTTCTACTTTATTAACTTTTAATTTGCATTTTATTTTTTTTATATATATCGAAACCTGACCATAGGCAGCAGTGTGTTAAAACCCGGGCAGAGTTCCAGTATAAATTGTATTTTTATAATCCATTTGATCTTGTGCTAAAAATCGATTAACTTTTAATTTGCATTTTATTTTTTTTATATATCGAAACCTGACCATAGGCAGCAGTGTGTTAAAACCCGGGCAGAGTTCCAGTATAAATTTGTATTTTTATAATCCATTTGATCTTGTGCTAAAAATCGATTAACTTTAATTTGCATTTTATTTTTATTTTTTTTTATATATATCGAAACCTGACCATAGGCAGCAGTGTGTTAAAACCCGGGCAGAGTTCCAGTATAAATTTGTATTTTTATAATCCATTTGATCTTGTGCTAAAAATCGATATTTTTCCTTACAAATCTGTACGCCTCACTGGTAATCCTTTAAGGTTTTAATTTTTAATTTTTAATTTTTACTTCTCTGTTTATTGTATATATATATGTATGTATGTATGTATGTATGTATTTGTATATATAGATATGTATGTATATGTATATATATATATATATATATGTGTGTGTGTATGTATGTTATTTATTTTTTCTTTTTTCTTTCTGTAACCTATATATAGGCTTAACCTTTTTATGTACTTCAGTGTTCCTGAGGATGTCATTAGACGAAAGCGCTTGAGCACCATTTTGTGTTTCCTTTCCTTCGTGGTTTTATTCATCATAAATATTTTTCACGTGTTACTTTCGTGAAATAATTTTCATATATATATATATATATATATATATATTTTTATAGGTTATAGCCCTAGTGCTGGGCAGTGCTGGCAAGTTCCGCACACCTTCCGAACCTCCGCACATTCGCACTGTGCGGAAGTGCGAAATGGTGTGCGGATGTGCGGGTGCGGAAGGTGTGCGGATTGGTCCGCACACCCGTAATTTTCTGACCTCTCATAACAAAAAAATGACTTTATTGTATTAAAACTTTATTTTCACAATTAAATATTAAATAAAAGTTTATAAAAGTATTAATATATTAATGGAAACTTATATATTTCCTTGCGAGAAAACTTTTTATATGTAAATAGGGTGCGGGTGTGGTTGTGCGGAAGTGCGTAAACTTAGAGGTGTGCGGAAGTGCGGGTGCGAACCTCCCATTTGGTGTGCGGTTGCCCAGCATTGGACCGTCACTGCTGGGTCTACAAGGCGGCTACACCAAATACCCCTGTTTTTTCTGTCTGTGGGACAGCCGAGTAGACAACGCGACTGGCCAGCAAGACGTGGCCTGGAACCAGGTTCGCACAACGTTCTGTCACACGCTCTCGTGAATCCACAGATGATTCTACTTCCGCCGCTGCACATCAAGCTCGGACTCATGAAGAATTTCGTCAGAGCACTCAACAAAGAAAGCCGAGATTTCGCTTTCCTGAATCAGAAATTTCCACGCGTCAGTGAGGGCAAACTGAAAGCAGGTATTTTTGACGGCCCTCAGATCAGGGAGCTAATGAAAGATGCTCAATTCGACGAAAGTCTGGAGGACAATGAGATCAATGCCTGGTTCGCATTCAAGTCCATTGTCACGAATTTTCTGGGCAACCACCGAAGTCGAGAGTACGAACGTGTCAAGTTCCTGCAGAGCTTCCAGTCTCTTGGTGCACGTATGTCCATAAAGATGCATTTTCTCAGCTCGCATTTAGACTATTTCCAAACAACTGCGGTGATGTCAGCGAGGAGCAAGGAGAGCGCTTCCACCAGGATATTCGAGTGATGGAAGAGAGGTACCAGGGCCGCTGGGATGTGAACATGCTCGCGGACTACTGCTGGTGCCTCAAGAGAGACGTTCCAGCTTGGAACACAGACGAAAGTCTTTGAGAAAGCCCTTTCGTCCACATTAACTGTACTCGTGTACCATTTTTTATATACTTTGTACATTTTCTGTCAATTTAAGTCCGTTTTAAAAAAATAAACTTGCTAATTTCATAACGATTATTTTCGAATTATCTATTTTTTAAAAATTGAGATAGCATAAAGACCTGACCTGATTCAGCAAAATGAGTTACATTTTTTAATTCAGCATGCAAAAATTATAAAAGAACAACTAAAAAAACCTTGACCTCAGGCAAAAAAATTTCAAACGCAGACCAGTGTAATAGTTTAAGAAATATGAACGAGGAACCGCGCAACATAAGAAATAATATAGCCATCAATATAGCAGAAATGTATACACACACACACACACACACACACAAATATGTTAAATATATAAATACATTTCACTTTTTTTTCAAAATACTAAACTTGCACTTATCCGAGTCTACAATTACATCATTATTGCTCTGCATTACGCAGTATACGCGGTTTAATAATATTTCACTGCTTAAAGTATAGGGAAACCTGTACTCGATATGAAGGGCCTTCATATCGTTCAGTACTATTTTTGTTCCCACTTTACAACCGGTTGGTAAGTTATCTTTAATTACGTCTAGAATACAATCAAAAGCACGCACAAAGAGTTCATCGTTAGCCACATTATTAAACACAAGTTTATAAACACGCTTTTCCAATCGAGGGTTTATTTCTACCGACTCGGGCTTTTCAATCGTGAACTCATCTTCACATAGCGGTAATTGAAATGATCTTCTAAATCGTTACGACAACTGCTCGTTATATAAATTTCGGTTTTAATATTTTAACACTCCCTGAATACGCACCAGACAGTTTCATAACGGTTTTATTGTTTTACCACTCACCATTTTCACAAACTAAACGACTTCACACTCTGGTGCACTATTTGAGGGAAACATATGACCATATTTTTCCTTTTTATTTAACAGATGATACTCGTCTCTAAAGTCTGCTAAAAACTCACGCAGGGCACTAGCCACAACCTCACTACGAACCTCATCATGATATACATTAATATAGTGATAAAAATACTTAAGATTGTCCATGATGACGACATTTACATTTTCAACCGAAGTGTACGAGTTCTCGGTATGGTGTAACATGATATATTACCGCTTGTCACACCACTCATCCACAAGACTCACTATCCATATCTGCTGCTTCTCTTCTGCACGCGTTGTTTCTTTTACTTCACGGTATATGTGAGACTATAAAGCTTAGCTCTACAGCATACTTCAATACATCGTCTGTGCA
This sequence comes from Bathynomus jamesi, assembly GCA_023014485.1. NCBI lineage: Eukaryota > Metazoa > Arthropoda > Malacostraca > Isopoda > Cirolanidae > Bathynomus > Bathynomus jamesi. The sequence goes on from JAJOZX010000485.1 coordinate 1,322,870, forward strand.
ACGAAAGCCTACACGCTCTCACCAGAATAACCATAGAATATTTGTACATCTTGCTCCTTCGCACGATCCAATGTGGTTTTAAAAGAGGCAAAGGAGAGGGGAATAGGAAGTTTTTCGGTATCCACCACATCTTGACACTTTGCTGAATACCATTTCATAAACATTGAACAAGCAATATTAAAGGTAGCCATTTTCTTCTACGCGGGCGAATACACGTCTGAGCTCAAGGGCTTACTGCAATCAACTGACCGCGCAGGGAAGCCACGTAGTAGCATGACTCACGTTGCGGTCTTCCAGTAGGCGGAGCTTAGAACTTTCACCTGTGCACACACACACACCACACACAAGGAGAAAGTGAAACGCTAATTGAAACATGATTTTTAATAAACGAAATATTCAAGTTATATATATTTACAAATACGTGTATAAATAAGTTAACAATAGACACATCAAAGATTATATTCAAGGCATATATTTTACAAACACGTGTAATAAATAAGTTAACAATAGACACACCAAAGATTATATTCAAGGTGTATATATATATTTACAAATACGTGTGATAAATGAGTTAACAATTGAAATTATGTTAACACAAGAAATAACAGAAAACACAAGAAAAAACAAATGCATAGATTTGGTGATCACAAACAACAGTAACCTAATACTTTAAAGAGTGCATTCTATTAAATACTTTTAGCCTATGTTCACGAATTAATACCGGTTTTAAAATAGATTCAGTTTCCTCAATTCGTCTCTAAAATCTAATCTGTCCCGAGCGCACTCTTCCCATTGTCCCCTTCTACAGCAATCAGCAACGGGGTAAGTTAGAACGTGTCACAGAATTTTACTTTTGGGGGTTTGGTGCAACCCAAACGTTTCCAATTTCATCATTCCATCTTTGGTTCACGAATTTTAACTCTCTGCAATTTTGTCAACGCTGTATCTATCATCACTTCCAAACGCGGGCCCGAGTGGGTCCGGGAAACGCGGGCCCGACGTGATAAATAGTTTTAAAACGCGGGCCCGTGGTAAAAAATAACTTAAACGTCTTTTATTGCAACGCGCGTAGTATTAGAAATAAATTAAATGAATTTAAGGCGGTAATTTATTCCGGCAACTATGATATAGTTGCTATCACTGAAACTTGGTGAAATATCGTGACTCGGGACTTGTTGGGGGAACTTGATGTACCGGTTTTAAACTCTTTACTAATGATAGGTTACATAGATTTGGAGGCGGCGTTTTGCTGTACATTCGTAATTCCCTTAGGGCTATCGAGGTTAAGTTAGATTTTCCGGCAGCAATTAATGCGATCTGTGTTGAAGTTAGGGCGCGTAGTATTAGTTTTAATTTTGTTGTTATTTTATAGACCTCCCGTTCAACCCCTCGATATAGATACTAGATTTTACTCACTTCTTGGTAATTTTATGACAATCGGAATAGTATAATTGTTGGAGACTTTAACTGCCCTAATGTTAATTACGAGAATTTTACGGGTAATGAAGAGGGTTTGAGACTGGTTGAGTTTATGGACGATAACTTTTTACGACAGATAGTTACCGAACCAACGCGCGGTGATAATATCTTAGATTTGGTGATGACGAACGGCGAGAATATAGTCGAAGGTTTAGAAGTAGGCGAGAGTTTAGGATGTAGCGATCATCAAATTCTTAGGTTTAAGTTATTGATAGAAAACACCCAGGATAGTAACGTAATAGAAGTCCCTGATTTTCGTAGGGCTAATTTTGATAGTTTTGCTGATAGGATGAGAGTAGTGGACTGGGATAACTTATTTATGGGTAATGACACAAATTTGCGTTGGGTGGCGTTTAAAGAAAGTTTTAGGAATATTGAAAGGGAGTTTATTCCTCGTAGGCCCAAGCGCGCTAGAAATCGTGGTAGGCGTTCGATAGGTGTATCGGTAGGCGTATCGGTAGGCGTTCGATACAGTTCCGCATAGGAGACTAATTGCGAAGGTCAAAGCGCACGGTATACGCTGTCAGGTAGCTAACTGGTTAGAAGAATGGCTTCGTGCTAGGAGACAGAGGGTCGTAGTTAATGGTAGTGAATCGGGGTGGTTAGATGTAGGTAGCGGTGTCCCACAGGGTTCAGTGTTAGGCCCATTGCTATTCGTAATTTACATTAACGACATAGATGTAGGATTGACTAGTAACGTGTCAAAATTCGCGGACGATACTAAAATAGGCGGTAAGGTTGTTAACGAGGACGATAGAAATAGGATCCAAGACGATGTAGATAGGATTATGGAGTGGACGGATAAGTGGCAGATGCAATTTAACGTAGATAAATGTAAAGTTTTGCATATAGGTTCTCGCAACAATAATTACGCGTACACGATGGATGATAGGGAGTTAGCGAGCGTTGACGAGGAAGTAGATTTAGGCGTACGCGTAACTAAAGATTTAAAGGTTAGGAACCAGTGTCTGGAGTCTTGCGCAAAAGCTAATAGGATGTTAGGCTTCATAGCGCGTAATTTCGAATTTAAATCGAAGGATATTATATTGCCCCTTTACAAGTCCCTAGTCAGGAGGCCTCATTTAGAATATGCCGTTCAGTTTTGGTGCCCGTACTTGCGTGAGGATATTGATAGGTTAGAAAGAGTTCAGCGTCGTGCCACGAAACTTATTCCGTCATTGCGCAACAAGCCTTATGAAGATAGGATTAAAGAGTTAGACCTGTATTCACTCGAAACTAGAAGATTAAGGGGGGAGCTTATTGAAGTTTTCAAAATCGTTAATAACATCGATAACGTAAATTTTGATAAATTGTTCACTTTCGATAATAGTAATACTCGCAATAACGGATTTAAGTTGCGTGGCAGACGTTTCATTACTAATATCGCTAAAAACTTCTTTACGTTTAAAGTAATTGATAAATGGAATAATCTTCCCGTCAGTCGTCGTTTCATTCTACCAGCGTTAATATTTTAAGAACCGTCTTGACAGACATTTTAAAAATATTAACTTTGTTTAAAATTAAAAAAGAAAGTTAACAACAGGAGCTCAGGTGGTGGTGCTCGAGGATGAGTCTGTTGACGATGAATGCCAGCTTGTGACATGCCAGCGTGTGATGCCAGCAATTAAATTATTAAAAACTAAAAAAAAAAAAAAAAATAATGAAAAAAAAAAAAAATTAGACTAACACGAACGTAGATGTAGCTCGTAGCGTAAACTAACCCACTTTTTGTTTAACTTTACCTACTTTTTTTTTTTTTCTTATCTCCTTACTTTGCATTTCTCTAACTCTTTCCTTGCATGTTTGTAGTTTGCATGGTATGACAGTGAATTAAGACTGTGTTTGCATGGTTTGTAAGTGTTCTTATTTTACTTCTTTTCATCTTTCACCCCTCTCCTATTTTCTCCGACTATTTTTCTGACTTGTCGGCAGTGGCCGGCGGATGATGATGGTGAGACTTTTTTCCTCTTTTTCTGAATGAATGTTAACCCACGAATGATAGGTGTTGCTTTTACTAAGAAGTCACGAGACGAAGACCGTCTGGAGTGATTGGTTTGAAAGAGCTTGGTAATGACGTCACAACGACATTGTATAAAGGCAGGCGAAACTTTCACTTTAATTCATTACAAGATTGGAAATAGAGGATGGAGTCGTGTTAGTTATCTCTCTGTGCCTTGACCAATTGCTAAGTGGTGAACATGATATCTGACGTTCCAAACGGGTTTGAAGCACACAAGTTGATAAATATATCGCTCAGTAAAATTGCATCCAGACGTTCGGGAAGAGCTGGTGCATCTTTGCATAAATCATTATTAGTTGCCACTGTGTTACATAAAACCCGTTTTGTTTACTTAGAAGAAGCACATAATTACCACCACACAATATTTTCCCCGCCACAAGGGCAACCTGAGGAGTTTGCCCCCGACCTACCTCATGCACCCACAACATTACCTGAAGTGTCCGTTACCCAAGTGAGCCCTCACGATTGTGGTGTCAATAATACTAACCAAGATGATTATTCATCCATTGAATGCATTAGTGAAGAGAAATGTTCCCTCTAATTCTTTTTAGTCCGTGTGCGCAAGAAATTTTCGTTGTGCAGACATTTAGATTCATGGTGAAAATTGTGCAAACTTTTCTGAGCGCTATTATCTTCAAAATTAAATATATATAAATATTAAATACTTAATAAATATTTTTTCCGTAAGGTGATAGCTTGATCATTACGGTGCTATTAATGGATATTAAAAAAACTGTTTGCAATATTATATATTCTTAAAAAAGAAAACATTTTATCCATTCATGGTGAAAAATTGTGCAAACTTTTCTGAGCGCTATTATCTTCAAAATTAAATATATATAAATATTAAATACTTAATAAATATTTTTTCCGTAAGGTGATAGCTTGATCATTACGGTGCTATTAAATAGATATTAAAAAACTGTTTGCAATATTATATATTCTTAAAAAAGAAAACATTTTATCCATTCTAAAAATATGAATAAAATAAAAAATAGTAAAATAAAATTCAAATAAAGAAATAAAATAAAAATAACATTAATTGAAAATGACTATTTTAGTTATTATTTCTCAAAACAATTTTTAGCATTTAGCAATTTAAAGTAGACTAACAAGATTAATACATGATTTTATCCATTCACAAAATAGAAGTAAAATAAAAAATAATAAAATTCAATAAAATAAAATATAATCAAAATAACATTAAATGAAAGTGCCTTTCATTTAAGTATGATTATGATTTCTCCCTACGATCTTCAGCATTTGCCCATTCCAAATAAACTCTATGAAGATTAATACATCCGTCATCATTCAGGTAACTTTTAATTCGCATGAGCATGTCCAAATGATTTTCTTTCAAGCGGTTTCTTAATTTGTTCTTTATAGAATTCATTAAACTGAAATTTTTGAAATTACTTCATTTACTGTCATGACTCATGATACGCTTGAGCCTGTGCGCATTTTATTTTGCTGTGTGCGCGGGTTTCACAACGCGTGTGCGCGCGCACACGCGCACACCTTAGAGGGAACATTGGTGAAGAGTGTAAATCTAGATTAGAAGAGAGCGACAGTGAAGTAGACTCGAACAATGAATATGGTTGCAACGAAACCTTGCACCATACCAGAAAAAGGTGGAGAGTTTCTGATCAGGGAACAAAGGCAGCAGTTTACTCAATTTTACCAAAACGAAGCAAAGATAATTTAGAACAGGAACAATGCTCAGGCTGTTATTTTAGCGACTCTAAAATTTTGTGTTGATGTGGATTCGATCTCACCTCTTGTCGGTGTTCTGAACAGTCAGCGGACTACGAGATTTTGCAGCATGGAAGATGACTACATAACTTCTCTCGTGATCAGCTTCGAATCCTTGAATTTCTATAAACTCAGTCCAGACGGTCTTCGTCTCGTGACTTCTTAGTAAAAGCGTTTTTTATTAATCTAGTTTGTACGTACTCATTCATGCACAGTGTAACTCACTACGTGATAAAAGAAATTGTATTTAAGGTTGCATATTATATAAACTAATTATATATTATATATGAATGACGATGAGGTATAGCACCCCATCATCGACATCACGGATGATATATATATATATATATATAATAGTATGGCCTCCTTTAGCAAATAAAGAGATTTAACATCAACTGCTTCATTTACCGTTTTATTTGATAGTCGTATATTCTCTCGTATATAACCATCAAATATGAATAATTCAGAAGTATCGGAACAGATCCGTGAACCATCATCATTTAAATCCAGTTTATTGTCAGCACAAAGAAAAAGTTGCCTAAAAAATCCTGAGACTAATCTACAGATCTACAGAAGCTAAGGCTAACAAAGACCCTAAGATCCACTCTAAGGCTAGCCCGAGAGAAAGGAAAGAGTAGGGGGTTAAGAGAAGAGAAGAGAATAAGGGGTTAAGTAAGGAGCAACACCTATCATTCGTGGGTTAACATTCATTCAGAAAAAGAGGAAAAAAGTCTCACCATCATCATCCGCCGGCCACTGCCGACAAGTCAGAAAAATAGTCGAGAAAACAGGAGAGGGGTGAAAGATGAAAAGAAGTAAAATAAGAACGCTTACAAACCATGCAAACAGTCTTAACTCACTGTCATACCATGCAAACTACAAACATGCAAGTAAAGAGAGTTACAGACATGCAAAGAAAGGAGATAAGGAAAAAAAAAAAAAAAAAAAGTAGGTACAGTTAAACAAAAAGTGGTTTAGTTTACGCTACGAGCTACATCTACGTTCGTGTTAGTCTAATTTTTTTTTTTTTTTATTATTATTTTTTATTTTTAGTTTTTAATAATTTAATTGCTGGCATCACACGCTGGCATGTCACAAGCTGGCATTCATCGTCAACAGACTCATCCTCGAGCGTCCACCACCAGAGCTCCTGTGTTAACTTTCTTTTTTTAATTTTAAACAACGTTAATACTTTTAAAATGTCTGTCAAGACGGTTCTTAAACATATTAACGCTGGTAGAATGAACGACTGACGCGGGAAGATTATTCCATTTATCATTACTTTAAACGTAAAGAAGTTTTTAGCGATATTAGTAATGAAACGTCTGCCACGCAACTTAAATCCGTTATTGGAGTATTACTATTATCGAAAGTGAACAATTTATCAAAATTTACGTTATCGATGTTATTAACGATTTTGAAAACTTCAATAAGCTCCCCCCTTAATCTTCTAGTTTCGAGTGAATACAGGTCTAACTCTTTAATCCTATCTTCATAAGGCCTATTGCGCAATGACGGAATAAGTTTCGTGGCACGACGCTGAACCCTTTCTAACCTATCAATATCCTCACGCAAGTACGGGCACCAAAACTGAACGGCATATTCTAAATGAGGCCTGACTAGGGACTTGTAAAGGGGCAATATAATATCCTTCGATTTAAATTCGAAATTACGCGCTATGAAGCCTAACATCCTATTAGCTTTTGCGCAAGACTCCAGGCACTGGTTCCTAACCTTTAAATCTTTAGATACGCGTCCGCCTAAATCTACTTCCTCGTCAACGCTCGCTAACTCCCTATCATCCATCGTGTACGCGTAATTATTGTTGCGAGAACCTATATGCAAAACTTTACATTTATCTACGTTAAATTGCATCTGCCACTTATCCGTCCACTCCATAATCCTATCTACATCGTCTTGGATCCTATTTCTATCGTCCTCGTTAACAACCTTACCGCCTATTTTAGTATCGTCCGCGAATTTTGACACGTTACTAGTCAATCCTACATCTATGTCGTTAATGTAAATTACGAATAACAATGGGCCTAACACTGAACCCTGTGGGACACCACTACCTACATCTAACCACCCCGATTCACTACCATTAACTACGACCCTCTGCCTCCTAGCACGAAGCCATTCTTCTAACCAGTTAGCTACCTGACCGCGTATACCGTGCGCTTTAACCTTCGCAATTAGTCTCCTATGCGGAACTGTATCGAACGCCTTTATAAAATCTAAATAAATAACGTCAGCTGCCCTATGCCTATCGTATTCGCGCACTACTTCGTTATAAAATTCTAACAAAGTAGTTAAACAAGACCTATGGCGTCGAAACCCGTGCTGACTACTATTAATCAAATCTCTACTTTCTAAGTGATCGATAATACGATCCCTAACTACGGATTCCAAAAGTTTACAGACAATTGACGTTAAGCTAATGGGCCTATAATTGCTAGCTACCTCTCGGTCGCCTTTTTTAAAAATAGGCGTGACGTTAGCTAATTCGAAGTCTTCAGGAATAATCGCCGTTTCGAGTGACTGATTAAAAATCTTCATTAAGGGGCCTACGATAACGTCTTTCAAATCTTTCAAATGTCTGGGATAAAAAGCGTCAGGGCCTGGAGCCTTGCTAACTTTTAGCCTATCGATATAATGCGCAATCTCAGCCTCGTAAACAGTTATTTCATCTAAAATAGTCTCGCTACTAAATGGAACGATATCGTCAACGTCGGGGACATTATTTACGTCTTCAACGGTAAAAACTGTCGCAAAAAAGTTATTGAAAATACCCGCCATCGCCTGAGCGTCAGAAGCCAAAGCGCCATTTACATGATGAAATTGGAAACGTTTGGGTTGCACCAAACCCCCCAAAAGTAAAATTCTGTGACAACGTTCTAACTTACCCCGTTGCTGATTGCTGTAGAAGGGGACAATGGGAAGAGTGCGCTCGGGACAGATTAAGATTTCAGAGACGAATTGAGGAAACTGAATCTATTTTAAAACCGGTATTAATTCGTGAACATAGGCTAAAAGTATTTAATAGAATGCACTCTTTAAAGTATTAGGTTACTGTTGTTTGTGATCACCAAATCTATGCATTTGTTTTTTCTTGTGTTTTCTGTTATTTCTTGTGTTAACATAATTTCAATTGTTAACTCATTTATCACACGTATTTGTAAATATATATATACACCTTGAATATAATCTTTGATGTGTCTATTGTTAACTTATTTATTACACGTGTTTGTAAATATATATGTCTTGAATATAATCTTTGATGTGTCTATTGTTAACTTATTTATTACACGTATTTGTAAATATATATAACTTGAATATTTCGTTTATTAAATAAATCATGTTTCAATTAGCGTTTCACTTTCTCCTTTGTGTGTGTGTGTGTGTGTGTGTGTGTGCACAGGTGAAAGTTCTAAGCTCCGCCTACTGGTAGACCAGCAACGTGAGTCATGCTACTACCGTGGCTTCCCTGCGCGGTCAGTTGATTGCAGTAAGCCCTTGAGCTCAGACGTGTATTCGCCCGCGTAGAAGAAAATGGCTACCTTTAATATTGCTTGTTCAATGTTTATGAAATGGTATTCAGCAAAGTGTCAAGATGTGGTGGATACCGAAAAACTTCCTATTCCCCTCTCCTTTGCCTCTTTTAAAACCACATTGGATCGTGCGAAGGAGCAAGATGTACAAATATTCTATGGTTATTCTGGTGAGAGCGTTGTAGGCTTTCGTTGCACAGACGATGTATTGAAGTATGCTGTAGAGCTAAGTTTTATAAAGTTTCACATATACGGTGAAGTAAAAGAAACAACGCGTGCAGAAGAGAAGCAGCAGATATGGATAGTGAGTCTTGTGGATGAGTGGTGTGACAAGCGGTATTATATCATGTTACACCATACCGAGAACTCGTACACTTCGGTTGAAAATGTAAATGTCGTCATCATGGACAATCTTAAGTATTTTTATCACTATATTAATGTATATCATGATGAGGTTCGTAGTGAGGTTGTGGCTAGTGCCCTGCGTGAGTTTTTAGCAGACTTTAGAGACGAGTATCATCTGTTAAATAAAAAGGAAAAATATGGTCATATGTTTCTCTTAAGTAGTGCACCGGAGTGTGAAGACGTTTAGTTTGTGGAAATGGTGAGTGGTAAAACAATAAAACCGTTATAAAATGTTCCTAGTTCATGAAATTTACCCTGACGGGAACTGTCTGGTGCGTATTCAGGAAGTGTTAAAACATTAAAACCGAAATTTATATAACGAGCAGTTGTCGTAATGATTTAGAAGATTATTTCAATTACCGCTATGTGAAGATGAGTTCACGATTGAAAAGCTCGGGTCGGTAGAAATAAACCCTCGATTGGAAAAGCGTGTTTATAAACTTGTGTTTAATAATGTGGCTAACGATGAACTCTTTGTGCGTGCTTTTGATTGTATTCTAGACGTAATTAAAGATAACTTACCAACCGGTTGTAAAGTGGGAACAAAAAGAGTACTGAACGATATGAAGGCCCTTCATATCGAGTACAGGTTTCCCTACCCTTTAAGCAGTGAAATATTATTAAACCGCGTATACTGCGTAAAGCAGAGCAATAATGATGTAATTGTAGACTCGGATAAGTGCGAGTTTAGTATTTTGAAAAAAAAGTGAAATATATTTATATATTTAACATATTGTGTGTGTGTGTGTGTGTGTGTGTGTGTGTGTGTGTGTGTGTACACATTTCTGCTATATTGATGGCTATATTATTTCTTATGTTGCGCGGTAGAAGATAAAGTGTATTTATTTATATATTTAGTTGTGTGTATATATTTCTGCTATGTTGATGGTTATATTATTTCTTAGTTTTGTTTTTTGATCAATCCAATGTATATTTATTTTCTATATATCTCCATAATTGTGTGTATGTATATATATATATATATATTTCTCCTGTACTGTTATATTGACGGATATATTTTTTGATTATATGCATATTCCTCGTTCATATTTCTTAAACTATTATTATTTTTAATTGATCATTCAAATGTATATTTATTTTCTATATATTTATAATAAACAGAATGATGCAATGTTGTTTTATTTAATTCCTTAGGTTGTAAAGAATTATACCAAATGGCATGTTACGCCTTCTAAACCTACTAGCGGAATTCTGAGCCAACTTTTAAGAATTAATTAAATAAACGGTACAATCTGGCAACTTAATAATGTATACCTGAACAATTAAAATGGTATCTGGCAATTCTCCATAATAATGTATACCTGAACAATTAAAATAAAAAGTGGTATCTGACAACTCTCCATAATAATGTATATCTGAACAATTAAAATAAAAAGTGGTGTCTGACAACTCAACCTGAACAAGCCATTTACGCCTAAAAAAGTGACTCCTGCTACTACCTGGGGATATCTCTACGCCTGCGTACTCAGTTGAGCGGTGCAAGCCGTGGATTTCAGATGTGTATTCTCTAGCGTAGAAGAAAAATAGTGTCGGACACAATGTGGAAGGTGTACACTGCGTACACGAGATAATTGTACGCATGGTGTGAATGAACTCTGAAGCTGTTCTTTTTCATTACACTTTTTGCATCTTCTTGCAACAATTTTAGAAAGAGCTTCTGTGTTGTCGGACACAATGTGGAAGGTGTACACTGCGTACACGAGATAAGTGTACGCATGGTGTGATTGAACTCTGAAGCTGTTCTTTGTCATTACACTTTTGCATCTTGCAACAAAATTGTAATGAGTTTCTGTGTTGTCGGACACAATGAGGGAGGTGTACATGATGGAGATACAAGGACAAGAAGTACCTCAGTAAGTATTGCAATCCGTACCGAGGATGTATCAGTGGTTACGGTTCCATGGAAAAAATTCCTACATCGCAAGGTTCGTCTTATCCATTTTCTTGAACTGATCCACAGAGCAGATGTTCACATCTTCTGAAGGCCGCATGTCCCACGCGCCACAGATCTTATAGACAATGTAGGTGCTGTGTATGAGCTTGAATTATCTCGATGAAATTATGATGTGAAGTAGTGAGCAATCATTCCCTGACGAGATGTATTTCTGAACACAAAAAGCCTTGGAATAATTATTTTCATTTTATACAATATATCTTTGGGTAAGTTCGTAAAATATCTGTTCAAAACCGGTAACACTGTACTTCTTTTGTTGAAGCCTGTCAAAAACGTATAGCTAATTAAAAATGTATGCGTTAATTCATCGATATATATATATAAGAATAAACCGTTTGAAAAGGAAATGATTATAAAATTGTATTTGATGTTGTAGCTAACGAAAGCTTCTTTGTGTATTTTTTAAGCATGATCGTATTTGCGGAGGAATCCGCGAATCATTGGTTGGCAGATAAATGGATACCCTAAGTATTTAAAAGTTTGTGCATATAACATTTTGCACCCATATTATTACTACATAGAAAAATCTACATTGTTTTTGTGCATATCACATTTTGCAGCCACACTATTCCCGGATCAATAATCACTAATGTAATCGAGAGAAGCAAATTATTTGGCAACCATACTAAACACAGCTTTCCCAAGATTCCTGACTTGTGGATTTTTACTTCTCGCATAGATGTGTGAATAAATAACCACCCCGCCAGTGCTGAAGCTTAGTTCGGATTCCACGTTAAACTGTAGGTCTACGGCTGAGTGAAAAGCTTAACCATTGTTACAATTCGGCGAGGAATTAGTTATTATTATTATTATTACTAAAGAGAAAAATCTACATTGTTTTTGTGCATATCACATTTTGCAGCCACACTATTCCCGGATCAATAACACCGGTCTGCATGAAAATCGATTTCTTTATTTTGAGTTGTGATTCTGAAGCAGTTCGCTGCCCTGAATTCAAAAATGCTACCAGTCTTTTTCTATCACCCACAGTTTTAAAGTTATTAGCAAAACAATTTTGGGGCGTTTTGTAATTATTTACCTTTTTTATCTTTAATTAATTTCGTTTTTTCATATTTTTCAGATAGATAATTCTAACATTACGTCTTTAAAATTTTAATAATGGCTTCTAGACGATGTACCCATAGTCCAGACATATTTTGTTATATTTGTGGTCGGTATGTTGTTGTAAAACAAAGGACAAATGTAACGACCTTCATTAAGAGAGCTTATGATGCTTATTTTGGAATTAAATTAGGAGATCAAGACAAAAGTTGGGCTCCACACAAGGTTTGCCTTACGTGTGTTGCGGCACTAAGGAATTGGAGCAAAGGTAAAAAGAAAAGTTCGCCATTTGGGATCCCTATGGTATGGCGCGAGCCTAGAAACATACCGACGACTGCTACTTCTGTTCTTGCAATGTTAAAGGTTATAATGCAAAGAATAAAGAGAGCTTTCAATACCCAAGTCTTCCATCTGCAATAAGGCCGGTACCCCATGGTCCAGAAGTTCCTATTCCCCGCCCACCCGAGAGTCTGGATCAATACAATTCAGATTCTGATTCAGCTCCAAATCCAGACAATGATGATGTTTATGAATAGCCAACAGCTGACCGAGATCCTCCTAAACCATTAACCCAAGCCGAACTAAATGACTTAGTCAGGGATTTGAATCTGCTTAAGGACTCTGCAGAACTTTTTGGGTCTAGATTGCAGGAGAACAATTTATTGGCATCCGACACACTTCGCTTGGTACAGAAATCGTGAGAAAGACTTCGTGCCTTTTTTCGAAGAAGATGGTCCCTTGGTATTTTGCAAGGACATCACAGGATTAGTGTGCAAGCTAGGCATCGAATACCAAACCAGTGACTGGAGGTTGTTTATAGATTCCTCTAAAACCAGTCTGAAAGGAGTGTTACTGCACAACGGTAACAAATATGCATCAATCCCAGTGGCCCATTCTACTCATTTAAAAGAGACCTATGATAACATGAAACTGCTTCTGGAAAAAATTCAGTATCAAAATCACAGATGGATATTGTGTGGGGATCTCAAAGTCCTTTGCATGTTACTTGGGCAGCAATCAGGATACACTAAGATGCCATGTTTCATCTGCGAATGGGATAGTCGAGCACGTGACCAGCACTGGAAGAGGAAAACTTGGCCTCCTAGAGAGAATCTTACCCCAGGATCAAAGAACATTTTACATTTTACCACCCTTGCACATTAAGTTAGGCTTGATGAAGCAGTATATCAAAGCATTGAATACAGAAGGTGAGTGTTTCAAGTACATTTGTTCAAAATATCCAAAGATTAGCTGCGAGAAAATAAAGGAAGGTGTTTTTATAGGTCCTCAGATTAGAAAGTTATTGACAGACGATCATTTCCTGAACACAATGACCAATAAAGAAAAAGAAGCATGGCTTGGTTTCAAAGATGTTGTTGAAAACTTCTTGGGAAACTACAAAAGCCAAAATTATGAAAGACTGGTGGAAAATATGCATAAAAAGTTTTGCGCCTTAGGCTGCAACATGAGCCTGAAAGTTCACTTCTTATTTTCGCATCTTGACCATTGTCCCGAAAATCTCGGAGATGTCAGTGAGGAGCAAGGGGAACGATTTCACCAGGACATCAAAACTATGGAAAGAAGATATCAAGGAAGATGGCATACAAATATGATGGCGGATTACTGTTGGTGTCTGCAACGAGATCAGCCTAACGCACAGCATAAGAAAACATCAAAGAAGCACCGGTTTAGTCGTCATTAGTCGGATCTACCTTCGTAGTCTTAAGTCTTTGGAATAAGTCCTGAAATGTTTGCAAGTAAAGAAGGTAAATATATTTTGTTTCTTTGTTATTTTTTTATTCTTTCATAAACAAGCAATATGCTTGTCCAAGAACTAGGGGCTATTTAATTCTGCTTTAATTAGGTTTTACTCTATCACCTAAAGATTTCGTGCTACAAGGGGTGTTGTAATACCTCATCTGTCCCCAAATGTTAACCATCCATTGATGGGAGGGGAGAGAGTATTTTGCTGGGAACAGGACTGGTTGTTATATATATTTACCCTACATTATTATGTAAGCGTTACTGTAGTCTATAACAACAAAATTTATGGTTTAGCATGTGCAATCCAATGTTGGTCTCGATAAGATGGTTTTCATTTGGGGATAAATGGGTGATTTATGACACACCCTGTAGTAAGAAAACCATACGTGATAGGGAAAAACTAACTATATTTTTTAGATCAGCGCACTCAAATTATATAGAATCACCAACTAGTTTGTAAAAGTCGATCGACAAGTTTTCAAATGTGTACTGGTGTAATCACTAAAGTAATCGAGAGGATTTTATAATAAACGAAATTGTAAATATATCCATTCCTTTATTTATTTAAAAAAAGAAAGAAAAGAATGAACAAAACTCTGTGTGTGTATATATATATATTATATATATATATATATATATTATATATATATATATAATATACACACACACGAGATAGGTGTACGGCTGGTGTGAATGAATTCTGTATTTTAAATGAGTCTATAGTTTCATTGGTACGTTTTATTTCCCACTAACTGTGTACACGAGATAAGTGTACGCATGGTGTAAATGAACTCTGAAGCTGTATATTACATACAAGGACAAGAACTACCACAATAAGTAATGCATTCCGTGCAATTTCTGCCACCCCGTGCTGCAGTTTAGTTCGGTTTCCACGTTAAACTGTGGGTCTAAGGTGAAGTGAAAAGCTTAACCATTGTTACAATTCGGCGAAAAAGAGTTAGCTATCATTATTACAATTGTAATTTGTACCACCATATATATATATATATATATATATATATTGTGTGTGTGTGTGTGTGTTAATTTTTTTAAAATGTATAATAATAATAAGAATAATAATAATATATCTTTCCAATTCAATAACAGAGATGATATCTATGAATATGACACCATACATGTGTAAACAAAAATAACTAAGTTGATAAAATATAAAACATTTTTTATTTACAAGACAAACGCATGGAGAGCTAGAAGAGGTGGAATCGAGTCTTTGAGAGATAAAAAGTTCAACCCAAATTCCTTCTCGCCAGTTTGCGGTTTTAAAAGGCCTCGGGCTGGACCTTTTAGCTGGATCTCTTGCTTACCTGCCTCCTCTCGCTGTCGTCTGAACACAATTTTAAAACATTATTCTAAGAGTTAATATCTGGATTCGTTTTAATAACTGAAAGAAAGTAAATAAAACGGCGTTTAAATAATGAGTTTCTTATATTGTTAATATTGGTTTTAATAATTGATTCTCTTAAAACGAGAAAATTCATTTGCCTTAAATTAATATACTTTTGGCATTTTTCTGATTTTCATTCACATAATATATACAGAGGGTGTGTGTGTGTGTGTGTGTGTGTGTGTGTGTGTGTGTGTATAGATTTGAGAATGTTAATGGGACGATTTCTTTTGCTAAGCCAATTGTTTAGTGATTTTTTTAATGTCAACATTGTTTTAATTCACTTTAAGGTGAAAATCCGTTTATATATATATATATATAAGGAATGACAAAATTAAATAGACACAGTTAATATGATTCTTTCTATCTATATATATATATATATATATAAGGTAAGGAGAAATTTGTTCAATTGTGTGTGTGTGTGTATTTCGTCTGAACTATTATTTTGATGATTATACGTATATTATTTTTGTGCAGTAGAGGGCAAATTCTATTTATTTAATTAATAAACATTTTCTTTTTGTCAATTTCGATTTCAAGACAAAGTCTGTATGCTTTGGTAACGAATTAAAGTAAATGGTGGTATCTAGCAACTCATCCTAATAATGTATACCTGTACAATTAAAATAAAAAATGGTATCTGGCAACTCAACCATCATCTATATAAGACCCACTTGGCTTCGGAGCTGGTAGTTTGATGCGAACTTCGGCCGAATAAAGATCTCTCTCCTTCCCTTCTTAGGTTAAGACTTAGCTTAGTTTCCCTTTGGGGGTTAGGACATCCCACCTTGTCCCCCCAAGGTCCTCCTCCGTCTATCCTTTCTCTCTTAGGCTAAGGCAACCCCTTTCGGGGGAAGTCATCCTCCCTTCTCCCCCCAAAGATCCCTTCCCTCTCCCCCCTTCAGGTGTACCCCGCCCCCCCTTGGCTCCTTCTAAGCCAACTAGCTGATTAGGGGTCTATAAGAGGACGGCGGGTCAGCTGAAGCGTTATTATGCACTTGGCAGGAGCCAGGTGAATACTTCTCTTCCTTTCTCTCCTTCTCCTGTCTTTCTCTTGGGGGATAACGCCGCCTCCGAGTTTCATGACCCCTTGTTGCACCTGCAGCATCTCCCCCACCCCCTTTTCAACATTGAGTTGTTGCATGCCCCACCCCCTTTGCAACATTGAGTTGTTTCATACCCCTTCATTGCATATCCCACCCCTTTTGCAACCCCCACACCCTTTGCAACATTGATCGTTATTTCTTGCAACATTGCAACATTCCTGCACTCTACCTGTTTGCGGCTATACTACTGCCACCTGCCCCTTTAGCGCCACTGAGTCTATAAAAGTGCCAGTCCACTTCAAGTCGTCCTCATTTAACTTTTTCTCGAGTCTTCACTTCACATCCCGCTCCGTTTCCTTTGTCACGTAATGCCAATCGATCTCAGGCGGCCGATTTCCTTCAAAATTCCTTTCAAGCATACACGAAGTTCATCATTTCTGTTGAGGCCTGCTACCATTTCAACACCCCCGGGAGCAACCTCACTTCTGCAAGATTCAATTCACACCATCCTTCCGGTCCCTTTGCCTCACTTAACATTCATCCATTTCAACGCCAGATTTAGGTTTGTGGGGCCACTGTGCGAGGTCAAGCTATGGGGGCCCTGTGCGAGGTCAAGCTGTGGAAGCCTGTTTGTTGTTTCCTTTTATTTACTTGAACACAAACATCTCAAAACACAATTTTATTGAAAAAAAGAAATTTATTTACAAAAAGACTGCGTGCTTTTCAGCAAGCAAAGTCACTGATAATGTTAGTAAACTCATTAACCTAATTTTATCGACTGACATTACAGTTCATTTTTAATAGTTTAACCAGCGTTATTTACAAGAACACAGACATTTCAAACAACAATTGTATTGAAAAAAAAAAATTTATTTACAGAAAGACTGCGTGCTTTTCGGCAAGCAAAGTCACTGATAACACTGCCCAACAAAAAAAACATTTTTTGCTGGTGATTTAATTCTAAGACCTGTTTCTGGATAATATTGATGTGCTGATTTCAAAAATCACCTTAGATTTTGTCCATCACATCAGGCTTTCGTGCAATGTGCAATGCAATATGCCTATTTTGGGTGATCCATGAAGGGCACTTATCAAAATTGATGATTTTTTAGACCTGTTAACAGCTGTTTTGCTGTTAAAATTTTATCTGTGGAATACGCAAATCTGTGCATTAAATCTAAAGGTCATGTACAACATATTAAAATCTTGGGTATCTGTGATTTCCCCAGGTGTGAGCGTGACGTCATGATCATGGATTCATTTTTTGCTTATTTAAAAGTTCACTCCCTGCACAATTGTTTACTTTTCCATGCTGATTCTGAGTATG
Organism: Bathynomus jamesi; assembly: GCA_023014485.1. Classification (NCBI taxonomy): domain Eukaryota; kingdom Metazoa; phylum Arthropoda; class Malacostraca; order Isopoda; family Cirolanidae; genus Bathynomus; species Bathynomus jamesi. Next base: position 1,340,659 of record JAJOZX010000485.1, read on the forward strand.
TAAAAACTTATTTGTTGAAAAGAAAAAAATTGGGCATAACCCTGCCAAAATGCGATATCTCCGTATTTGATTGCTCGAAAACCTGACGTGATAGGCAAAAACTAAGGTGATTTTTTAAATCAGCACACCAAAGTTACCTAAAAACAGGTGTTAGAATTAAATCAGCAAAATCGGTGTTGGGCAGTGTAATGTTAGTAAACTCAATACTCAATCATGAAGCAGAGGTACATACGCAACATGATTTCGACGTTCGGAAATGTAGACTTGAGGTTCTTGGTGTTGATTTAGCCATGAATTCACACATTTTGATCTTTGGCTGTAGCATTAAATAGTAAAGAAAATTACCATATATTTATCCACGCGACGGGACTTGTTAACAGTACAAGATACAATTCAGTACTGAGAATGGTCAGTGTTGGCATGATGATTGGCTTGAACGTGTATGGAGTCTTCATGCTTCAAGCCAGCTTTCATGCTAGGTGTGAAGGCAGGAGAGTAGTGTGGGTGCAAAATCCTTGAGTACAATTGCATTGCAATGGTGCATAATGTTACGTAATGTTGCAAGAGTGTCAACCCCCACCCCTTTTTGTGCAAGAGTGCCAACCCCCACCCCTTTTTGTTGCAAGAGTGCCAACCCCAACCCCCCTTTATTGCGAACCCCCCACCCCCCTTGGTGCCAACCCCAAAATGGGGATGCAAGGGGTATGCAACTTGGAGTTATCCCCCAATCTGAACCCCCCAAAGGGGCAGAAGAGGGGGAACCTCTTTGGAGGAGAAGAAGGGACGGCCTCACCCCCAAAGGGGCTGAAAGAGATAGAAAGAGAGGAAGAGGAGAGGACCCAGAGGAGGGAGTCCTTCGCCTGACAGCTGTCAGACGCATAATGAGATCGTCAGCCAGCCGCCGGTGTCTTATAGTGCCCCTAATTAACCAGTTGGTTGAGTGCCAGATATCGCCATGTATTTAATTATTTCTTATATTATTCAGCCATTTGGCTGCTGAGTTGCCAGAGAGCGCCATGTATTTTAATTAAGCATATATTAATCAGCCACGCTGAGTTTCTAGATAGTGCCATGTATTTTAATTAAACATATATTAATCAGCCACGCTGAGTTGCCAGATAGCGCCATGTGTTTAATTATTATTCAACCATTTGGCTGCTGAGTTGCCAGATTTGTTATTTATTAATTTAATTCATATATTAATCAGCCATCAGGCGCCACAGCCATTTGGATGCTGAGTTGCCAGATAGCCCCATGTATTTAACTATTCCTTATATTCCAGTTGGCTTAGAAGGCCGAGCTCTCAGCCTCGTTACTTAATTAATTGCTATTTAGTGAATAGATAATTATTCCGTTTTAGAAACAAATGATATAAGCGTGTGAAGGAATAAATAAAACACCATTACAACGCTCTGTTTATGAATTAATGGATATACAATGGGGCATATATATGATAAAATAATAGAACGGAAAATATATAATCATACAAAGCATATATTTTTCTAATATTTTGTTAATACTATTTATATATTAATTATACAAAACAAAGTATTACAAAATATTAGTACAGGAAAAAATATATTTATATATTAATTATATATAATCATACAAAGCATAGTATTAGAAAATATACACATATATTTCATTATAATCAGAATATACAAAAACGTATAATCATATTATTACAGGATATATATATATATATATATATATATTATATATATATATATATATCCTGTACTATCTCTTTACGGCCCACAGTGAAAAACGCTAAATTCAACGGTGATTGAGGCTATATCAACATCGCCATTACTCTGCACGATGTGGTAAAACCGTCCAAGCATCACCTCGCCGTTTAACTGATACGGCGGTCTATACTCGATATAAATGGCTTTCATATCGTTCAATACTATTTTTGTACCCACTTTACACTCGGTAGGCAAGTTGTCTTTAAACGCTGCTAGAACACATTCAAAAGCACGCACAAAAACGCCATCATTGGCCGTTACATTGAATACAAGTTTATAATCATGCTTCTCCAATCGGGGATTTTTTCTTAGCGCCCCGAACTTTTCAATCGTGAACTCTTCTTCACTCGAAATAGCGGCAATTGAAATATTCTACCAAATCATTACGACACTTATCCACTATGTAGAGGTACAGTTCTTCAGGGTGAACAATGTAGGCGAGCTCAGCTCTATACCTCTCATCCTGAGCTTTGATACAAAACGCTTATTTCGAAGAATCTAAGCCTTTTAAATATGCTTCCAGAGCTAGTCCGTTCTCCCCCTGCTCATTCCTACATTCAACAAATCCGTCAAGTAGAGCGGTGTAAGCGTATTCAAGTACCGTGTCAAAATAAACCATGTCTGTAACACGCGCATCTAATATAGGCTACAGCGTTCGGAATCCGACGATCTCAAACATTCTGTCGAGGATGAAACGGTTTCGTGTAGGAACAAGAATGTAATTATCAGCTGTGTTCTTCCACATCAGTCGTATATCAATACATGGTTGATTGTTATTTACACTCAATGTACAAACAACGGTATATGAGGAGGCGTCACTAATCACATCTCTTATTGTATCTACGTCAGTTGGTATTTTATAACGATCATCACCCCACCTCTCAACCACCACGAAGATTTTATGCATCTCCTCAAGACTTAAATAAATAACGTTACGTTTGCTTCCATGCCTGCAGACCGGCACCATTAACTGTGTGTTTGAAACGGTTTCTCGCCTGAATACGCGCAACGACTTCGTCACGGAGACGTCGTACGAGGCGTTGAGAATGCTTCTCAAAGGGAGTTCCATCGTATTCACACGGTTCGAGATGACTATGGCACGTCCAGTCGGTGCAACCTCTGAGATGACTACGAGCCACAGGAGGCAGGCAGGCAGGAGCGGCTCGACGGGCGGGATGAGTCACGCTGATGAAACGTGAATAGGTTTGTTCGAACTCGTATGCTCCGGGAGGAGTGAGTCACACCATAATCTAATGAAACGTGAACGGCGCTGATCGAATCGTTGTATCCCATTATATTGGGCAGGTGTCTTGAGAAATTTTCCGATACAAGAATTAATTTCGGTTTTAGTGTTTTATCACTACCGCTTCCCCGAATACGCACCAGACATTTTCCTTCAGAGTAGTTTTCACAAACTAAACACATTTTTTAAATGTTTTATCACTCCTAAATATCTTCACATTGCGGGGCGCTATTAGAGAGAAACATATGTTCATATTTATCCTTTTTGTTTAACAGGCGATACTCATCTCTAAAATCTGTTAAAAACTCACATAGCCCATTAGCCACAACCTCGCTACAAACCTCATCATGATATATATTAATGTAGTGGTAAAAATACTTAAGATTGTCCATGATAACAAGATTTACATTTTCAGCCGTAGGGCACGAGTAATCGGCATGGTGTAGCATGATATAATACCGTTTATCACACCACTCAAACAACAGTTATGGGTAGTGAGTCTTGTGGATATCTTCTGATCGTGTTGCTTCTTCTACCACGCGGTGCACGTGAGCCTTTATAAAGCTTAGTTCTATAACATACTTCAGTACATTGTCTGTACTGCGAAATCCTACAATCCCCTCGCCAGAATATCCCCTTCGCACGATTCAATGCAGCCTTAAAAGAGTCAAAGGAGGCGGGTATAGGAAGTTTTTCAGTATCCACTACATCTACGCACTTGGCCGAATACCACTTCATAAATGTTGAACACGCGATATTAAAGGTGGCCATTTTCTTCTACGCGCGAGAATACACGTCTGAGCTCAAGGGTATACAGAGGTCAACTGAGTACGGAAGGGTAGAGGTCTGTTCAGGTTGCGGCGTGATTCACGTCGCCGGTCTTACAGTGGGCAGGGCTTAACTTTTACTGTACACACGCACACACGCAAAGTAAAACGCTAGTTGAAACATGTTTTATTTAATAAACGAAATAATCAAGATGTATATTTACAAATACGTGTAACAATTAAGTTAGCAATAGACATATCAAAGATTATGGTATCCAAAGGGTACGGTGTCATAGGTACAAGGCACCTGGTAGCGTTTCCTATAGGTGTTACGGCACACCTTTGTACCCCTAAGTTCTTTCACGCTCCCCAGCTTCTGCGCCCGAAAATTGTGGGTGCCTACAGTCAGTTGGGGCGGCCGACCACCCTCATCATCTTCCAAGCACACTAACTCCTTCAGCGAATCAAAGTTGACGACCCGCCGATTCGCTTGGTTAAGCGTGATGCCCTTAGCCTTCACGATATACTTCGTTTCATTCCCTATCCTCACCCGTACCCCATAGGTCTTTGGCCCTGTTGATACAAACGAGTCGACGTATGCGTTGTCCCCATACTCATCCTTGATCTCGTCAGTTAGTTCACCGAGGAACTCCCCAATAGCAGGCATGTATTCACCACTCCTCGCTGTGAATATCACGCTATCTGTATCGGCGTACAATACTCTCCGCCCAAGAGAATGTAATAGCCCCCAAAGTTTGATGCGAGCATAGGCTGTTGTGAAGGTGGCTAGGGAATGTTTGTAACCCGTGATGTATCTGTGGCCAGTTCAGTATTGTACTTTATTATGTAAGTATTACCTACATTCACAATCTCCATGACTTCTTTATCGGGTACGTTGGCGTAATCCCAGACTTCACTATAACTTTGCGTCAAATGAACATTCCCTTTACCGTAGGGCAGGTCCCACCAGTTTCTCAGGCGCCCCGACGGGGTACGGGTTGTTCTTCATCACGTAGGGGTATAAAGAACAGAAGTCGTAGTAGTGGAGTTTCACACCCTCCGTAGGTGGAAAGTATAGTTTGAAGGGATTTGTATGCCCACCGAACAAGCTATCGCCACATTTGAGAGGTTCCAGTACCATTGAACCCTTATCGTGTTTATTTCTTCACGGTACACCCCGTCTGTCACCATCCGTGCATCATATTCATGCTCCCACAAGACTTTGTGAGTGAACTGGGATCCTATAAGTTGATCGCGGGTGCGCGTCCACGCAAGACAGTCGGCAGGAGATCTACCGTGGACCTCCTGCGATTCCGCACTCAGGACGGGGGCATCCATGCCACCAGCAACCGTTAAAGAAGTACACAGTCTTCTCGCCAGTGACACGGTTTTCACTTATAAGGCGGATGGTGTAAACTTCTATGTCTCATGGCATGTAGAACAGTGAATTTCATCACACTTGTGCTTGAAATTTCCCCAGTTATCCATCATGTGAAACATACCACATTCACAGATTCTCATTTTCCTGCACGTGCCAATTGATTTATGGAAATCAAAACAGCTATTATTGAAAAATGTGCGTCTACACACATTACAGTCCCTCTTCTCAGCTTCAACTACACGGCTTTCACATTTGGGGCTTTTACTGCTCACATACCATGTGGCAATCTTTACAATGTTTCACTATATCATCCGCAAACTCGAAGCACCCTTTACACAAATCATGATGTCGTCCATATTTTCGACTTTTGTCATAAGTCGCGTAAAGGCACCTTATATTACGGATGGGGAGATATGTCGTACCTGACAGTCCTAAAATAAGTAGGGGTCTTGTACGATCTCTCACACAGCTTTTAAAAACATACACAGTCCTACGACGATCATCCAGTCCAAATACAACTATACGAGCATTCATTTCCTGTTCTACCCTTCTCAGCTCCTCAAGACCCATATTACAGTCAAATTCAAGTTCACGTTCTAAAGCTAGTTTACGGGCACGCTCCACGACCGTAGGAAGCCAAATTTTGTGGCCTGTGTATTTAGTACAGTAAACATGCGAGCCAAGACTACTGCTATAAAGCCGCAACCACGATCGACGTTTATATGCCGTCTAAAAATAGTCTGAGAATTGAAGTTAAGAGTGTAAGGTGTGACACTATGACCCGCAACACGGAATACATGGTCAATATTCACCGTGAAGTTGTCCATATTGAAAGCTATACTACTTTTGGAGGCTTGCATTATACGACCTAATATATACTCTACATCTTCAGCCGCCAAACGTCTGAATGGCTATCCAAAAGTCATCTACATCGTTATCATCTGAGCTGTATCCGAAGGACAGCCTCGTCCTGACTTGACACGCTCGTCGCGGTTCTGAAGGGCAAACTCTATAATACGCTGTACAACACGACGTAGGCCGTGTTCAATCCCTTTGCTATACATGGATCTAGGATCAACCCTGGCTATATACCGATTTCTAGTCAAGGCTGGGGTCGGGGTTGCGGTGCGCACCAACTCGAAGGTTATACCATCCTCAACAGAACGGGGAGCAGCCGTGGAGGATGAATAAGGGGTTATATTGGCGGATGAAGCTGATGTGGGGTTGGTTGCGTAAGACGTTGAGGGTTGGGGCTCTACTACTGGTGGTCTAACAACCGGCGCGTTCCTGACGCGCTTTATACCTGACGTGGAGGACTCTTCATCATGTCTCCGCTTTGAACGTGCAACAGGTGTCGCTGGTGAGGATTCATCGGCGGGTATGGGCATTGTAGATGCATGGTCAGTGGGTTCATCCGTGATATCGATGATGGGGGGCTGTACATCGTCGTCATTCACGGTTCTGTGGAAGAAGAAAACAAAATATAAGGAGCAGAACTCGCTATTTGTAATATTCTGTAAATGACCCACTTAGAGGTGTGACGTGTTTGAATTTTTCTACAGATTCCATTTCTGATTCACGAGCCCATCCACATGTATTATATCCGGACCGACAGGTTGTGGTAAAACGGTGTTTATGCACAAATTTTGAGAACATTTCCCCCTTTATGCTTAATATCATTAAAGAAAAGTTATATGGTGCTATTTGACATACCAATCAGTGTTCAACGAGTACCAAGATGATGTTTTGTTCCACAAGGGGGTCTATGACGTTAATTCGTTACAGGGAAATGAACATACAGTCATCGTAATTGACGACCTCATGTTGGAGATGGATAAAACGTTTGCCGAGACATTTACAGTATTCTCCCACCACCTTAACATACAGAGTGTGATCAAATTATTAGAGCCACTACCTAAAAAATAGTTTTTCTTGTATAAGTTTATTTCTAATGGTAATAATAGTAAAATTTGGCTAATTTAAACACTTATTTTATTTCAGAATATACAGGGGTTGGACAAAATAATATGAACATATTAAGAATAAAAACCGCCATTTATCAAGGTGGAGTTGGTCCTCCTTTAGCGGCAATAACAGCTGCATAAGAATTAAAATTAATATTAATGTTTTCATTATGATAAAAATAATAACTTTCTCAAGAGTTTCAGCCACAGAAAATTCAATGAAACGAGTTTCATTCAATTTTCTGTGTTACAAGGTATTTATATTTTGAGGTTTATATATTTGTTTGTTCATTAATAATTAATACTTTACATGAAATGTGCATGACTGGGCCTTATGAGCTACTTTATAAACTAATTTAATTGTAAATTGCATAATTTATTAGAGGAAATATCCGCATAACATCCGCAGTCAGAAGTGCGGATGCGGATGTTAAAAATGATGCGGATGCGGATATCCTGTCCACCACTAGTACAGTAATTGTGCAATGTCACAATGGCTGAGTATTAACAATAAGAATGGTTTTTATCCAATATAAGAGTTAAATGGTACAGTAGCAAAAAGAAACAATAATTTAGATAATGAGATATACGGTATTGGACATACAGGGATTAGACAAAATAATATGAACACCTTGATAAATGGCAGTTTTTATTCTTAATATGGAGTTGGTCCTCCTTTAGCGGCAATAACAGCTGCAATGCGTCGGGGAATTGATTCATACAGCTTTTGGACAGTGGCTAGAGGAATCCTGAGCCATTCTTCGAGCAAACCCTGCTCCAGTTCCTCCAAAGACGCCGGCGGTGGGAATCGGCTTCTGACCTGCTGCTCCAACTGACACCACAGATGCTCGATAATGTTAAGATCCGGGGATTGTGGAGGCCAATCCAAGCGTTCTACTTCACTAACATGCTCTTCAAACCAGTTTTTAACGACCCCAGCGGTGTGGATTGGTGCATTATCATCCTGGAAGACGGCGCCGCCATTGGGAAACAGCGTTTGGACCATGGGATGGACCTGGTCAGCCAATATTGACAGATAGACCTGGGCGTTAACCCTACCATGCAGTACTACAGCTGGGCCAAGAGTATTCCACGATATTACTGCCCAAACCATCACAGATCCGCCTCCATGTGTTGGTTTACGTCGTCGTCGTCGGCCTAGGCAAGCTACGGCTTGGGACCGTAGCGCATCTATCCGGTATAGGTTAACCTGGATGATGTAGCCATAAGCACTGCCGCTAGTTAAGTGCCAACCAGTGATTATCTCACTAGCCGTATTGAGTCCGTTAGGCGAAACTGCGACAGTACCAAAGGTGGAAAATATAACCATTGGTTTTCTATTGTTTATTTGTAAAATGGACATGGTATTAGATTAAATAAATATTTGAATATAAATAATTAACTGACAATTGTGATATATAATTAATTATGTTTACATACAATAAAATAATATAGTATACATAAAATTAGTATTAATGTGGTTCACAATTGAATTATAATGGGGTAACTAATTTAAAATGAATTTATACTATTCCGAAATTCAAGACGGTAAAATTAACATTTAACTTGAAACTAAAATAAGAGTATTCACTACACACTCCCCACCAGAGAGGAAGTTCAAAGAGTTCCGAACGACACAGATTTCCGCTGAACCTTTTTGGTAGCTACTTGTACCTCACTTAAGGTTGATTCCAAAAACGCAGGCTTAAGACGATCGATAGAACCTTGTCGACCTTGGAACCGCGCTGGATGAGAAATGATTTGCGCGTACGTCGGAGAACTTCATAGGGTCCGTCATATGGACATTGGAGAGGCCGTTTTGGGAAAGGTACACGAACGAAAACGTGGGTGCAAGACTGGAGGGCTGGGGAAACAAAGATGTTCTGTTGGCTAGTCAATCGAGGGGGAACAGGCTGAAGGGACTGCATGTGAGAGGAAAGTGTTTGAGCGAATTCCGTAGGATCACATGACTTATCCCCTGCAGTGAAGTAGCCACCTGGTAGCCGCAGTGTTGTTCCATAGACTAGTTCAGCCGCTGTAGTCTTCAGATCACTCTTAAATGCAGAGCGAATACAAGCAACACGAGTGGAAGCTTATCCATCCAATGGGAGTCTTCGTGACACATAAGGGATGACTTCAGCTGGCGATGGAAGCGTTCGACGAGGCCGTTAGCTTGCGGATGATACGCACAGGTATGCGCATGTACTGTACCAACAAGCTGGTAAACTTCTTCCAAAGCGAAGACTCAAATTGGCGACCTTGGTCAGTGATGACTTTTGTCGGCAATCCAAATCTTGATACCCATCCATGAAGAAAGGCTCTTGCAACAGTTTCCGCTTGGATATCAGGAAGTGGGATGGCTTCAGGCCATCTGGAAAAGCGGTCGAGACAGGTGAGCAGATAACGTTGGCCTTGAATCACTGGAAGAGGGCCAACAATGTCTACATGAATTACTTCAAATCGCTGGGATGGGGGCGGAAATGCGTCAAAGGGGGACTGGTGTGCCTTTGGACTTTGGCACGCTGGCAGGCAAGGCACGTTTTGGTCCAATGTTTGACATCCTTCCGCATCGAGGGCCAAACAAAGCGAGAGGTAACCAGGTGTGCGAAGCACGGATACCAGGATGGGAGGGCTTATGAAGATCCGTGAAGACTGCTTTTCTGTGACATGGAGGGACATAAGGGCGAATAGCAGCTGTTGATACGTCGCAATAGAGGGGCACAGACAATCCTGGCATACTCATTTTCTTGAGGGAAAGTGAGTGAGTGGGTCTTCTCTGAGCAGGTCTTGTAGTTCCGTATCCTTATCTTGATCCTGTGCAATAGCATTCCACAGTGTAGAGCTGAGGGTAACAGAAGTAATCTCTATTCTTGAGAGTGCATCCGCTGGAGTGTTCAAGACACCTTTGATGTGGCGGATATCTGTGGTAAATTGCGAGATATAATCGAGTTGCCTGATGACTCTGGGAGAGTGGTTACAGCTGTTTTTATTGAAGACAGTGACCAAAGGTTTGTGGTCGGTAAAAACACAAAACTCTCGGCCTTCAAGGAAATGTTGAAAATGCTTCACGTTTAAGTAAATAGCAAGAAGTTCACGTCCGAAAGCACTATAACGCGTTTGGGCTGGCTGCAGCTTTTTCGAGTAAAACGCGATGGGTGCTTGTTGACCGTTAATGGTTTGTTCCAACACTCCACCGATCGCAACATCTGATGCATCGACCGTCAGAGTTAGGGGGGCATCACTGATAGGAAATGACAGAGACAATGCACTATTGATAGCATTTTTGGCATTGTCGAACGCCTGTAAACTATCGCTCCACCATACCAATTTCGTTACCTTGCGTTTTGTGTGATCATAGCGTGTAGAGGAGCAAGAACACTGGCACAGTTTTTAATGAACTTGTGGTAATAATTTACCAAACCTAGAAACCGACGTAACTCACGCTGATTAATTGGCATAGGGTAATTTTTATCACTTCACACTTGTCTGAAGGGGGGTAATTCCGTGCTGCGAAATCGTGTGACAAGAAATTCCAAGGTTGGCTGTGCAAACACACACTTAGATGCATTAATAGTAACACCGTATTGTTCTAAGCGTTGAAAGAGGAGTGAAAGATGTTCCTTATGTTCCTCTTCCGTTGAGCTGGCCACAAGCAAATCATCGATGTAGGCATAAACAAAGTCTAAGCCTCTGGTGACTCATCTATAAACCTCTGAAAGGTTTGCGCAGCATTCCGTAGCCCGAACGGCATCTTCACAAATTCGAATAACCCAAATGGTGTACAAACTGCAGTCTTGGGAATATCCGAAGGCTCTACGGGAATGTGGTGGAAAGCCTTAACGAGATCTATTTTTACTGAAGATAGATTTGCCGTGGAGAAGAGAAGTAAAGTCTTGGACATTTGGTACCGGATATCGGCCGGGATGGTTGTCGAATTCAAAAACCGGTAATCGCCACATGGTCTCCAGTCTCCTGACTTCTTCTGGACCAGGTGTAGGGGAGAGGACCAACTGCTTTTGGAAGGTCTTATTATCCAAGATCCATCATAAGCTGGAATTCCGATTTGGCAGCTTTCAGTTTGTCCGGGGCAAGACGTCTGGGTTTTGCAAACACAGGGGACCTTTTGTTGTAATGTGATGGTAATGGTGTGCTTAATGGTATCACCCATCTGCATCGGTTGAAGAATTCCTGGATATCGCTGGAAAAGGCACTGGTACATGGAATTAGGGGGAACGAGGGAAAGTGCAGAGTTCGAGGCGTCCGGAAGGGCAACCTGTTTGGCAAGAACAGAAAGCAGTGTGGCCTGGTCGCATAAGCGTCGCTTGTCAAGATCCACCAGGAGTTTGAAATGCTGGAGGAAGTCAGCGCCGATTATGGGATGCCGCACTTGAGCACAGATGAAAATCCACTTGAAGGATCGGTGAAGGCCCAAGTTTAGTTCACGCGACTGAGTACCGTACGTGGGTATGCGTGAACCGTTAGCAGCGTATAGAGGCGGAGATTCCGAGTGCGTATGACCAGATTTTTTGAGGGAATACACTGACTGACGCTCCGGTATCAACCAAGAAATTGACACCAGAGTTCCTGTCCTTTATGAATAACAGGTTGGCAGTGCGAGTACTAGACGCCATTAGGACTCGCTGCTGGGGTTTTTCCGACGAAAAATTGCAAGGGGAGATGCACTTCCTAGCCTTCTTTCCAAATTTCGAGTGGTAGAAGCAGATCTTCCCGGAACTCGAACGATGCCTCTTCGTAAAAATTGACCGAGAATGGCTTCTTTGCCGTTGATTTTGTAGCAGAGAACAAACGTGGTGAGTTGTTGACTTAACTCTTTCACTTTCAACTCCAGTTCCGATTGTGTGTCACGTTGTTGACCGGAGCTGTGTCAATCTCCACTACTTTGTCGGCAGTTTCTGCTAGTTTATCAACTGGAGTAGCAGGATCCATAGTGGCCAAGACACGCTGAGCTGATGGAGGAAGTTTCTGCAAGAACAACTGTCTAAAGATGTCCTTATCGAAGGTTTGTGCGCGTTCGCCTAGAGCGCACTGCATAGCCCTCAGCATTTGAGTGGGCTTACGGTCTCCAAGTTCTTCTTTTGAGATTAACTGATGTAGTTTCTCACGCTCGGAGACAGTGGTGCGGCACAGGATGGCAGACTTCAGATTCGTTGTACGGGTCCTCACTCGTGGAAGTAGATACGATGACGTCACGGACTTCAGAGATGTGCTCGCTGGTAGAGAGGACAAAACATGATCGTATTTCGTCCTGCTAGCGGTGATCCTTCCCAAGTTGAATTGTGATTCCACTTGGTGGAACAAATAAATGGACCCGGCCAGAAGACGGGAGCTTTACGCTCAAGTGGGAGATGGCACCAGCGTCGTCAGGCATCTTCTCCTATGCTTGCTGACGTACAAGTAAGACGACAAGTCCCAACGAAGGAGTGGAGGTTGAGACGAGCCGGCACAGAGCGCACGGGCAGGGGTGAGGGCAGAGGGCACGAGCGACATTACAGTCTGGTCCTAGTCGCTCGGGTGAAGGGGGTGATGGGCACGAACGACGTTACAGTCTGGTCCTAGTCGCTCGGGTGAAGGGGGTGGTGGGCACGAACGACGTTACAGTCTAGTCCTAGGTTTCGGGTAGAAGGGGTAATCCAGCCCGGGGTCACCAATGTTGGTTTACGTCGTCGTCGTCGGCCTAGGCAAGCTACGGCTTGGGACCGTAGCGCATCTATCCGGTATAGGTTAACCTGGATGATGTAGCCATAAGCACTGCCGCTAGTTAAGTGCAACCAGTGATTATCTCACTAGCCGTATTGAGTCCGTTAGGCGAAACTGCGACAGTACCAAAGGTGGAAGATATAACCATTGGTTTTCTATTGTTTATTTGTAAAATGGACATGGTATTAGATTAAAATAAATATTTGAATATAAATAATTAACTGACAATTGGATATATAATTAATTATGTTTACATACAATAAAATAATATAGTATACATAAAATTAGTATTAATGTGGTTCACAATTGAATTATAATGGGGTAACTAATTTAAAATGAATTATACTATTCCGAAATTCAAGACGGTAAAATTAACATTTAACTGAAACTAAAAAGAGTATTCACTACACATGCTTAACGGTTGGGGTCAGGCAGTCGGGTCATAAGCATCTTTAGGCTGTCTCCAGACGTAAACTCGACCGGAACATGGAAATAGCGAAAAGGAGGATTCGTCGGAGTAGACTACATTTTCCACCATTCCATTGACAATTCTTATGGTCATTACACCATTTCTGCGCCGCTCAATGTTGATGTGCGAAAGGAAGGGTTTGGCAATTGCAGCCCTCCCATGGTATCCAGCTCCATGGAGCTCGCGACGTACAGTTCTGGTCGATACGGGCTTGCAAGATGCTGGTTAAGCTCTGCAGTCACTTTTGGAGCTGTGGTCTTATGGTTCTTTGTCACAATGCGCTTTAGCACCCGGCGGTCTCGATCACAACAGCTTCTTCTGCGTCCACTATTGCATTTGTCGGTGCTTGTCTTTCCATGGTTTTGGTATGCAGACATGACCATAGAGACAGTTCTCTGGATACATTGAACATCTGAGCGGTTTTCGTCACCGATGCACCAGCCATCCGCGCTCCGACAATTTGCCCTCTTTGGAAGTCTGACAGGTCTTTCATAACTGCTAATTCATAATTCACTCAGATCTGTAAAAACAACGTGAGGGTTATAACATGACGTATACACTCTCTGTTACGCATTTAAATAGGTTTGCCAGTCATTTGACCGTTTACTTTGTGTCTGAGCAGTCCGTAAAGATAACCGGTGAAATCGGCGGGTGTTCATATTATTTTGTCTAACCCCTGTATTTATATACACTCACAGTCATATTAAACACATTTAGTACTTAATTAAGGCCAAAGGAGGACCCACTTAGGCAGCAACCCGTCTAGGCAGCGGGTCCTCCTTTGGCCTTAATTAAGCAGAACCTGTCTAGGCATACTCTCTATACAGGCTTTGCAGCTGGCCTGTATCTCAGGATCACGGTTCCAAACGGCAATTATTCGTTCTATTAACTGTATCGAGTTGTTATTCCTCGCCTTTCAGTCTACGCTTTACTATTTCCCATAGGTTTTCGATAGGGTTCGTATCCGGAGAATTTCCCGCCAATCCACGAGAGGAATATGCTTTGCAGCCAGAAAACTTTTAACTGACTTTCCAGTGTGGCAGGGGCCGAATCTTGCATAAAATGGAATGGTTCACCATTTGGAAATCAGTCGGCGATCTGTGGAATGAGTCTTGTTTCCAAAACCTTTCGGTATTGGTCCTGCCTCATAGTACCCTACCCTCACACAATGTAAATTCGTCCAGTACCTTTACCGCTTATCACTGCCCATATCATGACAGATGTAGATGCTTAACCGTACTTACGACACAGTCTGGATGATATTCCTCACAACACGTCGCGTAACGTATTGTGATTTATCAGACATGACTTGGAATGTGGATTCGTCACTGAAACATACCTGTAAATGAAAAGAGAAAGAAATGATTGCAACCAAAATGAAATGTGCCTTGTATTATTTTCATATTTGTATGACATTTTACTCAAAATAGGATTCAAGATTACTAAAATATTGTGACTTACCGATTTCCAGTCATCTACAGTGAACTTTGAGTAGTATTTAGCCCACTTTAAGCGTTTTTTATCATTGTTGGAGTCAATTTTGGCGTTTTCCTTGGCCGGCGACTACTCAATCCAAATTCCCTGGCACGCCTTCTTAAGGTCATTGTCGAAATGTTGGTGTTTTCCTTCTCCAGCTCCAATTTAAGTTTGTTAGTAGTGATTCTCCTATTATTTACTAGTTTTTTTCAATGCATCTGTCAGCTCTAGGTGTAGTTATCCTTTTCCGACCATATTTACCCTTTTCTTTTTGGAGTCAGCTCTGGATTATCCCCTTCAACTTTAATTTTGATGCGATCCTGTCAACACTCGCACGTGACACATTCAGGTTCTCGGGCTATTTTTCTGTGAGAATAAATCAGTTGCAGTCAGCAGCGAGAGCATTCTACCTTTCTTCTTTGGCGATAGATCACATTTCTTACCATGTTGGGTAGCATACAGTGCATAAAAGTTATTCCTGTAAGAAACACTAATTTAATAAAAAGAATCACAATACGTTGCTGAGAAACAATCATATGGGTGTATGAGTGCATATTCACGTACAATGTTTAAATATAATAACTTATCATTAACTTAAACATACACTTAACGCACCTGACCACTTGACACAACCTTCCACGTTCACAGCTGAAAACACTACTGAACCCACTTTTCACATACTCCCCTCCCCCTACTCCCCAAATTAACCCCTATCCCCAGTTTCTGTTATTCAGGTAGAGAACACTACATGTGTTAACAATTTGGAATACTGTCTGCATACTTAAAAGGTTATTATTTAAACTAAAAACACCATATTATAATGAAAATGTGTTTTTCAAGGGGTGGCTCTAATAATTTGATCACCCTCTGTAAGCGTGTTCTTCATCAATCAGAATAGATACAAGCGCGATGTGTCGTTAAATACGCAATATCTAGTCTTATTCGCGCAACGTAGAGATGTGTCACAAATTGGGGTATTAGCCAGTCAAATGTTCCCGAATCAGCGTAAGGAGTTTTAGGAGGTTTATGAAGAGGTCACAAAGCAGCGTTATGGATATTTGCTTTGTGACCTTCACCCGCGAAACACGTTTAGGGTGCTTCTAAGAACGAATATATTTCCAAACGAACCTGAAACCGTGTATATTCCAGAATGACGAATAGGCTAAAGAACTATCGCGAATTAATAAAAATCTATCAACGACTGCCTCGAGCATTGCAGCAGATGTTTTCTTAAAAATATCGACTCTGACTTTTTAAAGTGCATCTGTGAAATCTGCCTTAATGTTATAAAATGTAATGTTCCAATGAAATCCTCTCAGAAGGCTCGCTTACGTCGTTACAAGAACATAATACGGGCGCTCGCCCATAAAATCCAGGCTGTGGGTAAGAAAAAGCGTATTATTGTACAAAGAGGCGGTTCGTTCCTGCCCATCTTATTTTCAATTTTCGGGCCTTTACTGACTAGATTAATATAATGAAGAAGGTGGTTGTGATCCCGCACGAGGTGTATGCTTCATTACAAAGGAGTCCAGATGCGGTTCTAGAAACCCGTAAAAGTAGACTAATAGGGTTAGCAACTCACTTTCCATTCTTTTAAAACAGTGAAAAGGCACCTGATGAGAAAAGGATCTTGTACCAAGAGGCTTTGCAGAAATTTCTTCATGAGTACGAAGATTATAAGCATCCTACAGAGCTCACCGTGAGGCGCAGCTCGAGTAGCGCTGAGCATAGCGACACAGGGCCTGAGCAACCAAAGAGTAGCGGAACACAGCACATCGAACATGTGCTAAAAAACAGCCTTCCCCATACATTGAGGAATAAACGGCTAAGTCTTTATAATCTATTGAGTGAGGACCCCATCATACAGTGGACCGATACAGGCGAGGTCATTGTTGAAGGAACAAGGGTACAAGGGTCCAATATCGTTGATATTGTTCATGATCTGGTGAGAAAGTGGGATAGGCCCTCACCAACAGGATGGAAACATATTAAAGCAAGACTACCTATCAATGTTTTGGGGACATTTATTTGTTGTAATCTGAATAGGTTGAAAGACTTGGAACATGCACCGCACGTGTCACAACTGAGTACACCTTCGCCCCCAGCAGCTGCAGTGTCTCTAAAGAGGAGAAAGAAGAGAATAGATGGCCAACCTTATCCACGTGCCTCTAAAATACGCAAATGGCTAACGTATTAAGTAAGCACTATTATGACATTTCTAACCCTGCATCCTATGGTGGCGTTAATAGAGTGTACAGAGGTGTTTATGGTGTAAGGAAAAAAGATGTTGAGAGATTTTTACGCGGCCAGGATGCTTATACACTTCATAAACCGGTGAGAAAAAGGTTTAAAACAGCCAAGACAACAGCCGCCTCGATTGATTCTATTTGGCAGGCAGATTTAACAGACATGCAAAGATATTCAGTGTACAACGATGGCTACCGTTACATCATATTCATAATAGATGTATTCTCTAGAAATTCAGTGTTTCCCAACCGGGGGCCATATGGCTCCCTGGGGGCCATGGCACATTTGAAGGGGGCCACAGGAAAATGTTATTTTGTAAAATAGAGTTAAATCTGCATATTACCTACTGAAAATAATGCTTATGGGGGCCACAGGAAAAAATAAGGTTCCTAAGGGGGCCATAAGCCAAAACCGGTTGGGAACCACTGCTCTAGATACCTGTGGCTAATTCCCCTGAAAAATAAATCGCCTGAAACAGTTGCTAAAGCAGCCAAAACACTGATGTTGAAAGAAGATAGGATTCCTGGCTATTTTTGTACGGATATGGGAAAAGAATTTATAGGACGAGCTTTTCAGAACATGCTGTCAGAGTTTAATATCAGCTATTACACATCCAATTCTATACATAAGGCTTCTTTAGCTGAAAGAGTTCAACGTACCATAAAGGAACGCATGCACCGTTATTTTACACATAAAAACATACAGATATATAAACGTTCTCGACTCATTGGCTTCATCCTACACCGTTCACACCATCGTACGAGCGGTACAACGCCTATCGATGTTTTAGAAAGAGGCAAGCGCCCAAGAAGAGATGGTGTGCCGCTACCACCACCACCACCACCACCATCTGCGCGTTTCAAAATCAATGACTATGTAAGGCGGTCACGTTCGGGGAATAATTTAGGAAAAAATGTGTTTAAAATTGAGAAAATTTTAGGAAGCAAAGGTACAGGAAAGAGAAAAATGTACCTGGTGAAGTGGCTAGGTTACCCAGAAAGCTTCAATACCTATATAAAAGCTGATGCAGTATGAAGCTTAATTAGTATACAGCATGACTCCCAACCATTTCTACGTCACACTCCCGTCCTCCTCATCCCTGTCTGTACACCCTAACAACACACTAGCCAACTTTGTAACTGAACTCCATGGGCCCATTGAGTTGGGTCGTGATTCGTATGAGGTGGAGATATGTGAAATTCAGCTGGACACCGTCTTTTTAAATAGTGATTATAAAGATGCTGTTTTTACGATTCTTAGAAACTGTGGTGAGTGTGCAAAAGCCGGGTTAACTCGGGATGAAACTATACGTATTGCCCGGACTAAGGTTGCACAGTTTTTCAGTACAACAGTGACACTAGGACCGGGTCGTTATGGTTCGAAAATCGTAAACAAAGGAGGCCCTGCACATACTCTAATGCTAAAATCAAAGGTTAACAGAAATCTTAAAGACGGAAGTGTTCAAAATTATAACCGAGGGGCGTTATCGAGCAGCCTTCCAAAGAGACACCTTTCACGAGGAACCGGATGACTTGTCCAACTTAGTGTATCAGCTGAAGATGGAGAAATTGGATGTAAACTCTCAGCCTCGACATGTGCTATATTTACAGCAATATAGCGGAACACCAGTTTCTTGGGGATACCCAGGCACGCCTGCTACGCGTAGCGCACATCCCCAACCATAGAGGAAGGAGGTTGAGTATTACATATGACCTACCCCATTATGTGAATGTCGCAACTAATCTAATAACTAATATCTCAAATATTATTAATACAATGACAGTTCATATATTGTCATATGGACTACAGTCTGCTAATAAACCTTTTCATTTTCATTTTCATTCATTTTCATATATAAGAACGATTGAGGGCAAAAATTTCCCATTCGGTGACGGGAGCTTAACAGTGAAGCTGCACTTTCGACGCACTGAGTTATAATGCCCAGAAAGCCTTTCACGGTATACCGAGGGGTGAGATACCAGCGTGATAGTGGACTTGGATCCATTTTTTCATCCATACTACGCACCGCTGTCCCACTGTTGAAGAGGGGGACCAGGTACCTAGGAAGGAAGGCGTTACAAACAGGTTTTAACGCGGCAGAGGACATATTGGGTGGAACTATGCCTAAAGAAGCTCTAAAAAAACTCAAGGCGTACGCGGGATGAAATCATCAAAGACGCGAAGAGAAAAATGCGTGGTGGTGGAAAGAAGAGAATTGTTAGGAAGAAGGCGTTACCAACACGTGGTGGAAAGGAGAAGAGAACTGTTAGGAAGAAGGGTTTACCATCGCGTGGCGTTAAACGTAAAAGGGTACCAAAAAAGAAGTGTTCAAAGAGTATGAAATCTATGGTTGATCATTTCTTTAACTGATATAAGCTGAGAACGCTACTCTCACGAACCATAGATTGCCTAATACTCGTTGAGGGAAGGTGGCACTATTTCTGACTCGTCATGGCACGTTTCATTCATCCATGTAGTTCACAATGTTGTAAATCGGAACTGTCCCTCTTTGATATGCCTCCTACACAGGTTTCTATTGAAAATAGCGACTTTATTACAATTAACCCGTTAAACACAATTAGTTCACCAAGTGCCCCTATAGAATTCGTGATACCCAGCTCAGGCCCTTACTTTTTTGACCCGAGTTGTATGCACATGAATGCTAAACTACGCATTGCCCATTCTGACTGTACGGATTGCGATGATAGTTACGCTGCATACCCCGAAACCAACTTTCTGCACTCCATATTCAGTCAGTTTGACGTATATTTAAATCAGACTAACATCTCGACAGGCACGGGGTACTACCACCTACGATCGTATCTGGAAAATGTCCTCAACTTTTCAAAAGAAGCGAAGGACACCTTTTTAACAGCCGAGGGGTATTACCACACTAAAGATGAAGATGGAATAAAGGATAAATTTAAAAATTCTAAAAAAAAGATATACGAATGTTTTGGACGCCTGCATACAGACTTTACTTTCCAGGAGAAGTTGCTTATGAACGGGATAGATATGAAATTGAAGCTTACCCGCACGAGCCCTGAGATCTGCATAAATCTGGGGGCTGATCAAGAAGAAGGCGCGAAACCCGTTGTGATACACATCATGGAAACGTATTTGCGTATACGCCGCGTGAAATTAAGCTCCCCGAAGCAAATAGAAATCGAGAAAGAGCTGGTACACGCACCAATGTGAAATATCCAATTAACAGGGTACAGATCAAACTGTGCACGATCTCGGCAGGCCTGGCATCGAAACAGATAGAAAACATTGCTCTTGGAGTCCTACCTAAAAGGATTTTAATTGGAATGCAAGATGACGCCTCGACAAATGGAAATTATAAAAAGAGTGCCTTAAAATTCGAGAATTTCGGGCTTAAAAAATATTACTCTATTCATAAATGGTATCGCCCTGGATGGAGTGCTGGATATGGATTACTCAGCAACTGGGGTATTCCCGCTCTGCACGAGAGCTTATAGTAGTTTAGCTCATAATACAGGTGCTTGTGATGAGCTCGGTTTCGAGATAACTCAGAAAGAATTTGTGGAACAGTTTAATATTTACTCATTCGACCTTACGCCTGACTTAACTGCTGGCGTAAACACGCATTTAAACGCCCAGCAGACTGGGACCGTCTCAGTGAGATTGGAGTTTGCTAAAGCTATAGACACGCCTTTAAGTGCACTCGTGTATCTAGAATCACAGGCCTTAATAGAAGTAGATAGATTTAGGAACGTCACGACAGATTTTTAAAATGGATGCAAATACACTCCAGAGAGTTATGAAGAGTGACTGTTTCGCGCGTTCCAAATTTATCGGGGTTTTTGCAAAAATGAAATATTGAAGCTGGATACTTCAAGAAACTGGTACGGGGCAATCGTTAACACCGACATTGCGGGGGTGAGGGTATTCATTGATTTGCGATCTATTTTAAAACTAAGGAAAGAATGTACTATTTCGATTCACTCGGTTTCCCACCATGGCATGATTCGACAATTGTATAGTTTATAGCGCGATTACGTGTGCCTAAGATCATTTGGAATCCTTATCGCATTCAAGGATATTATACTGAAACATGTGGATTGTATTGTATTTTGTTTCTCATGCACATTTCACGTGGGAAGGGTTTTATGAATTTTTTTAAAATTATTCTATTTGTGCGACACAGAGTTGAATGATAAATATGTGTGCAGACAGATAAAAAA
The DNA here is from genome assembly GCA_023014485.1 of Bathynomus jamesi. NCBI lineage: Eukaryota > Metazoa > Arthropoda > Malacostraca > Isopoda > Cirolanidae > Bathynomus > Bathynomus jamesi. The sequence goes on from JAJOZX010000485.1 coordinate 1,361,880, forward strand.
AAAAGGTTCCCATATGTTAGTACCCCCTGTAATATGTAAGATCTATATTGTGTAAACCTATATAATATATATATATATATACATACATACATTTGTAGCAATTAAGAATTGGGGACTGCCTCTTTTTGTACATGTTTTTCTACTGCTTAATAAAATGAAAATATATTGTTTTGTTCTTAACCTAAAAAAAAAAACTTACATAATCTCGTCGATGAGCACGCACTCGCTTGAACGGATGTGTGTCAATACCACGACTTCTGTTTCGCTAGGTGGTGTGGATACCACTTCATTTATCACCCTCTCCCCAAAAGTGTTTATAATATCGTCTGCTCCGTCTCGGTGCTGTAATTAAAATAGATGCATGAAATTGGATGCTGCTAAAAGTATTGGATGCGGCTAAAAATGTGTATGGCGGTGTGTGTATATATATATATATTATGAGTCATAGGTGATAATTAAGAACATTTTTCAAAACATCCTTACTGCAAATTGTTAAAATCCAAAAGAAATGTAAAACATACTATATAGCTTCAAAACACCTACATTATTTCCTCTACAGGCTGTCCCACGCCAATACCACTATCTGTCCATCGTTGGGTGGGGTGGGGAGAGAAGCCGTCC
>JAJOZX010000485.1:1367500-1405795 GCA_023014485.1 Bathynomus jamesi
AGTTTATTTTACAGATAGTTTTTTGCTGCTTATAAAAGTAAAATAATTTCAAAGTTGTTTTGAAATTATCTTACACATCAAAGATACGGGATCAGTATTTTAAATACTTTCAAGATAATTTAATTTCTTCACCTACGTAGTTATATATGAAATTCTCTTTCGATATTATTATTATCATTATTATAATTATTATTTTTTTCAGATTGACACTCACCTTTGCACAGCACTTCGAGTTGATCCAACTCAAGAGTTCTACATAAGTACGTAATCCGTGGTACTAAAACCTCACTACTAATTTCTGTATTCTTTCATCCTGGAATATTATTTTCCTAACTGAAACAGTTCATTTGCTGCAAGTTAACAGTTAACAACATCACTACCATCTTTTATGTTTATTATTGGTTCTCATTTTCTCTAATCACATTCAATAATGATATTCAATTTTCCTTTTTTAAACAAATAACAAGAATAGGAAAATTTGAATTTTCTTTAGGAGATTCAAGAATGTTAATAAAAATTTTAATTATTTACGTTTTATAAGGTTATACCACCGATATATTTCGTGACCAATGTCGTAACATCGCTTCCCGGTGATCAGCTAAGTTAAGAGACATTGTGTTTGGGTAGTTGTTGGATGGGAGGCCCTCTCCTCTGCGTCCAGATAATGTAGCGATCCGTAGTTCGTCCCACGTAAAGCAGTAAGTCCCCGCCGTCATATCACCTTGGATATTGCAAAGAGGGTTAATCAATCCCATATTAAAATAAAAAACACCGATATATATTAATTGAAAGAGGAGCAAAGGATATACAAACAAGCAATGAAACTGTATGTGCGTGCGTGTGTGTGTGTGTGTGTTACTGGCCAAAATAAAAATTGGTTGCCCGGCTAATTCTTTATTTCTTAGTGGAGGCTACAATCCATGTACTTAATTCGAATATATTCTTTCGGCCTTTTTTTCAGCCCGAATTGTTCATTCTTACGAAGGTCAACCTACCTTAGACCTACAGCTTAACGTGGAATCCGAACTACGACCAACCAAGACAATCAGAAATTACAAAGTCCTCGCCTGAATTTCATCTTACGACTGATCTTACTTACTGATCAGCGGAGAGGCCCAGCGTCTTAACAACAAGGCTACCCAGGGTACCAATTTATCTACCAATCTTTTTTTTTGTTGGAAGGATGAATAGCTGGGTGAGCTGAGCGCTCCTTGCTCTCGCCGGGAATGTTCGACACCACTATCATATATATATATATATATATATATATATATATATATATATATATATATGAGGTGCTGCGACTATTAATGACGAACTCGACATGGGTGCGAAATTCAGTTTTCGTTACTAGTATTCACAACGCCTCATAAGAAAATGTAAAAGTTCTTTCAATTTTTACGAAGTTCGGGTGATTCGATTGATGGTTCGTCGGAATTTGAGTCAAACTGTTTACCATCTTGTCGAGAAGCTGAGAAAGAAAAACACGAGAAAAATTAAGTATTTTCCTGACTGTAAAAGACTGACATTCGTTTCAGCTAAACGGAATAAAGACGTTTATGAAGCAAATGTAATTTCTGAAGTTTGTTTTTTATACTTTTGAAAGTATTTCAGTTGCAAAGTTTTGGAGAAAAGTCCGTCAATGAAATAAAATGTATGGGAAAATACCCGAAAATTTCAAAATTTACCAACAACTCATAGTTGGATGGGAAAATAATTTGACCAATAAAATAACAGTCGACGTAAACAGTCGTTCCATTTGGTCATTTTTTTTTTTTTTTTTTTTTTTTTTGTAGAATTTATTTCCGCGGCGAATTTTTTTCCACAACTGAACATAAACTACATTTTCGTTTACCAGAAATTTTAGTTACTCCCAAAGTGAGCTGTTATCAACCAAAGTGGCTTTCAAGGCAAAGTGTTTCCCCAATGCTAATGACCCATTCATTTTCAGACTTTTATAATTCAAATAAGGTGAGTATGTCTCAGACTACAAAATGCGTTAGCTCGTTACTGAATCGTGCGTATGACAACATTTTGTGTATGCTGTATATATCTCTGAACTGCTGAGTACGCCCTTCAATCTCTTAAAAGATAATTCATATTCTTCAGTGGACCATTGGAATAACAGCCCCAGGAGTTTTACATACATTAGTGGAAGGCGTTAATTTTGTACTTGATTCTTAAACCTGGTTGTCTCTGTCAACCCTCCAGCATACTCGAATGCGGGTTCGACAAACAGGTGCAGCACCACAAGCGATAGGGAATTCTAACTTTATTTTAAAAATAAACGATTGGTTGGTTGAAAAGAAGTGTTTGTTTTTTCGATTACTCCCAGGAAAGTAAAAGTTAACAGGGTGGCATTCAATGTAGGTTCTAATGTCCTTCATCTTTATAAACAGTTCCATACTAATCACTTTAACACAGAGCCAGATTAGGGCATAGGCTAATGGGTTTAGAAATTTAATATTGCCAAAACTGCAAAACATGTAGTTATCTCTTTAAAGTTCAAAATGATGTTTTGAATTCATTTAGTGATTCTAGGATGATTCTCTTGTAATTTGTAAACTTGGTTATGTAAATTTTGATGTCGTTATTTTAATTGTGAAAAAGAATAAAAAAAAATTATACTAAAATTCATTTTGTTTTCATTGAGAGGCAAAAGGCCCCGAAACATGCTTCAGTCCCTGGGCCCCGTAGAGGTTAATCCGTCACTGATTGAACATTTTTAGCTGTTTAGCTAAGTTTTAATTGAAGTTGTGAACATGAATAAATCTAATGATAAATAATTTGTAAAGTTTAGCGGGGGTTAAGAGTAAGGGGGTCATTGATAGAAAGGTGGCGCTAGGAGAAAGGACTGAATAACATACAAACTTAGGTATTAACCCCTTTGTAGTAATTGTAATGTAAAATTAGATTATTAGAGCAATTAATAGGAATGTTTTCATTGCATTGTAATTATTTTTCAATTACAATTATATTCACTAACCATCGTGTTGTTTGCTAAGTTTTATATCCATTTACTGTTTGGTAAAAGGGGTCGGCGGTAGTTTCAAAAAGGTTGGGAACCACTGATCTACAGCATATTGCTTCTTTTACAAAAGCTTCCTACGAACCATTCGCTTCTATGGAGATTGTTCACCATATGTTCATCCAAGGATGCAACGAACCGGGATCAGACGAGGAAGTTTGGAACTGCCGAAATGACGTTCCACAACAACCTGGCCTTGAATTTGCACCGATTTGCAAAAAAGAAACTCAATGGTAAGGTTTTTAACTTTTCTTTATAACTTTTCGTTACTACAGATGAAACTTCACTTGAATTTGATGAACTTTAATGTCCTAATGGTGGATACTTAGGTAAAGTTTGAAAGAAAAGTTAAAAGAGTATAAACTGGCATTGCTTTACAAAATTCATTCATATCATACAGAAGAATGATTAGAAGGATATCGTAAGAATGATTTAAACACTATTATTTATAATAACATTTTTGATTATTGGAGAATTTTGTACTTTATTTTTACATATATTTAATATTCTAATAATAGCAATACCAATAATATTCTAATAATATTAAAACAGGTTCTAATAATCAAGACTGCACAGTTTTCAATTAACTTATTATTATTATTATTATATTATTATTATTATTATTATTATTATCAGACATTAATATACTTATGGGCAAGAAACGCTACCAAAGTGGTGCTTCCCAAAGATGTTGGTTTTGAAGTCGGAGGTAAAACTGGCCTTCATTATATTGTGTTGCAAGTCCATTACGCGTCTGTCGAAAGATTCAAAAAGGGTTAGTTTTATAATCAAGATTATTTCTCATAATTTGAATGTTTTATTAATATCTAATAATAATTATATTTAATAATAATAATATTTCTTAATAATATTTTAATAATATACATTTTCTCTTTCCTTGGAGCAGATGAGCCCTTTACTGATAGTTCAGGCATAACCCTTAGTTACACCAGCACTCCGTAAGTTTACTGAACTGTTGGATAAAATTTTGAGTAATACGGTACACATTACTGTATACGCATTTAATATTAACTCTATCAAATTGTACTTTAATTTAATAGTCTAAATTTGTGACATTCATTTAACATTACATATTGGATATGTCAATATCCATATTGGATATGGCAAAAGAACTGCCATCGTTCTTTTGTATGGAACTGTTTTTTATATAATTTTGTTTTTAATATAAGAGAATTATTTGGCATTTTAATCTGTTTTAACTCGAAGAACTATTTTTCTACAATTCATAATACATTTTTTTATATACAATTAAGTTATGGTATATTTGGATTATGCAGGGTTATTCAAAGGTCACGTATCATAGCACTGTTTAATAAATAGAAATATCCACAATTGCTATGATGCTTGACTTTTGAATGACCCTGTATATAACAATATATTTGATATCACGCTTTCACTCTTTCTGGATATAGTTAGATTTATATTTTACGATATATATATATATATATATATATATATATATATATATATATATATATACACATTTAACTGCAATGACCACGCAGTATATTAATGTATAAAAACGACGTAAGTATAGAGGAGCGTTCTGCACACGAGGAAGAGAAATAACGAACAAATGAAAAATGCCGGGCGGTTCACCTCATTTTTCATTTGTTCGTTATTTCTCTTCCTCGTGTGCAGAACGCTCCTCTATACTTACGTCGTTTCTATACATATATATATATATATATATATATATATATATGTGTGTGTGTGTGTGTGTATATATATATATATATATATATATATATATATATATATATATATATATATATATATACGCACACACACCAATTTATAATTATGTAGAATAATGGCCAGTTTGTAGCCATGTTTGATGCGTAAATCGGTACTATAAAGAATGATGTTTATAATTACGGTTATAAGTGATTGTTATTAATAATCAATGATAAATGCTTTGGCCGAGGTCACCAGATCTTTTCAGATCAAAGAATGTTATTAATTAAGTTATTAATTAGGTTGATTGATAGATTGAGTTTTCTTCCTCTATTACACAAACTAACGATTTATGAATGAGATAGAAACATGTCGTTTACAGTTGCAATAATGTATACAGTACACTTGAAGTAATAACGCGCGAGGTAAATGGTTAGTCTTTATATAAAGTTAGGTGAATGACACCAGGGGCAAGCGGGGCCCTGCACGAATGGGTTTACATGGTGGTAGCTCCTGGGTCACTGAAGCTGGTGTTCAAAGGGAGAGAAGTCGAGGTGCCTCCAGAGGCATGAGTACATGCCTTGAGTGAATCCTCGCGATGTGACGTCATCTTAGTCGTGCTTGTGTGACGTCATCTTGATCGTGTTTGAGTTGATGAGTTATATCGCTAATTGTGTTGATGGCATATTGCTAAGGTGTTTGCAAACGTCTCTGCATCTTCAGTTGGTCACTATATATATATATATATATATATATATATATATATATATATATATATATATATATATATATATATAATATTCTTAACCCTTTCATACCCAAATTAAGTTGAAAAGTAAAAAAAAAATTGGGATATAAAAATCGTTTAATTGGACCCCAACTAACTGAAAAATATATTTTACAAAGTTTTATTGTTCATAATTAATAAAATACGAAATGTGTTAAATTTCACACATTGGGAACTGGAAGGTCTAAAATTGCTTCCAAAGTTAACGATGAAAATTTCACACACTGGGCATTAAAGGGTTAAGAGCTTTTACAATTTTTTTTTTACGAAATTTGAATATACACAAGGCTTTTTTCCTGGCGGAACGCGTCGGAACGGTGTTCTGATACCTTTTATTTTCAACATGCAGAAAAAAATTTCATATTTTTATTTTCACTGCAATTTGATTTTTTTTTTTTTTTTTTGTCACATAACAGAATTTTAGGAATAAGAAGGGCACTTTTTTCTGGACTGGAATGGTCACGGGGATGGGATCGGGTAACAAATAGCAAAGGTCGTAGGAAATTTATCGTAAAGTTCCAGAACGTTTCTTTCCAGAAAAAACCGTCATTCATTGAATATATGTAATTATTACATAACAGCTCTTTACGTTTCATGACCATTGAATATTTCTAAAAATTATTTTTAATTTTCCAGAATGCCTAAAATTGCTGCAATTTACTTCGTGACCACTCTTGGAAGGATTTTGCCAAATACCACAGAATATTTTGAGGCTGCGTGTAAAATCAAAGAAGATGTTGTTATGCATCCTTTCGCATTTAGAGTTCACACCCATGGATTAGGTATAACAAATATTCTTTCAATGTACAGACGTTTAACAAAAGTAAATAAACACCTTTGATTTTCCATAGATTTTGATCTGATAATAAAAGTCAATAAATAATGAGAGATTTATTGAATCAATATATTTAGAATCGTGTTGGCTTTCCCTTTGAATTATGTAAAGGTGACACACGTTCTAGCATTCCATTGATGAACTTTGCCATTTGTTCTTGAGGACAATCATCGTGGTGTCTATTTATTTTTGTCAACCCTTCGTAAACTCATTATACATATTAAATAACATTAGAATAAAGGAATGAACTCAAATTAACTTCTCTCACAGCTTTAAAATTGGAAGGTTGTTATCAATAACGTGAAGTAAGAACGCAAAACCATCAGTAAACGATAATATAATTTGAATGAGTAACACAAAGACGCTTGAATCATTGTTCCCTCAGCTGTGGAAAAAGTATTTTATGTAGAGGTTTGAAATTTTTATGATGGCTTATCAATAGACTGAGGAAAAAGTTTTGTAAATTTTGGAAGAGTGACCTGCATATTTTTTAAGTTATTGATGTTCAAAGCTCAAGGCGTTTTTTTTTTCGGCCACCCGATATAAATAATACAAATTATTCGAAGATAAATTTACCAGTTTTCAAAGTCTGGTAATAAGTAGTAACTGAAAAAAAACCCAGACCAGATTAAATACATTTTCTTATTCTAAAGACGTATTATTATGTATTTAATTATTATTCTTCAAAGTTATTTCTTCGATTCTGTAAATTATTTCAGAAATTCTAGAAACTTTACGGATGGATTCAGTGAATAAATTTTACTGGAAGTTATTATCTACTGAAAATGATGAATGACAAAAATCTACAGAGGGATGACAAAAATAAATAGACACGATTTTTTTTTTCCCAAAAAATTTTTTTATTTTATTATAAAAGTCAGTAAATAATAACAACTTTATTGAATCAATAAATGCAAAGGGAAAAGGAACACGATTTTAAATATATTGATTTAATAATTAATTTCTTATTATTTATTGACTTTCATCAAATCAAAAAAATTGAGAAAAAAACAAAGATGTCGATTTACTTTTGTCAAGCCTCTTTATTTATGAGATGCTGAGGAACGAATACGTTCTTTCGCCTTATATCCTCTTCGATGAACCAATAATAATAATGGTACAGTTGCGGAAAAAAAGTTTGCGGAGGAAATAGAATTTCATGAAAAAAATGCTAAAAATATAAAACAAAAATCAGCAACAATTCGTAATTGGTTGAAAAAGTAATCGGACTAATAAAAATGGATGACGAGTAGACTATGCTGTCATTCCATTCAGTCATGTTTCATTTCGAAATTTGTCGTAGCTTTTTCATGAATACTTTATGTCGTCGGACAAACTTTTTCGGCAACGGTTCGTATCACAGTTTACAATGCAAAAGAATAGTTCATTCTTGCGCTTCACAATTTCACGAATTATCAGAACTTTTCATGTATAATTTATTATGAATAACGGTTCTCCTGTTTCTGTTGGCATGGAAACGCATACGTGTAGAGAAAAGAATACCTTTATTTAAAAAAAAAAAAAGGAAAATCTCCATTTATTTAGAGATTTTATAATAAAATAACGATAAAATGATTTTGGCTCTCTGCTTCTTGTATAGAGGGGCATTTTTGCAGGCCCCTTGGCCCCTCGTTCCTTCATAAAACGAAATTACCTTTTCCTTTAATATAAACTATACGCAGTATAAAAGAATAACAGATATGCGTAAGAGGTAATTGCAAAACAAAAAACAATATTATATATATAAATCTTGATTCGCAGGACTCGTTGTCTCTGGGTATAAAGTTACTAAAACGAAGGCTTACCTTCAAGATTGGCAATTAATTGGAAAGAAAGACCCGCAACTGCCACAGATGTTTTATCCAATTGAAAATAAGATGACAATCAGGAAAGGAGATGTTCTGGTAACAATTAATTAATTAATTAATGCAGATAGATTTAAATTTGATGCGGAAATGGAAATTTCTGGTCGAGGATCAAGAAAGAACAATCCTTGCGATGTTTTTACATTTTAATCCTTATCATAAACCAATATTGTACCAATCAAATTATCACTGAAAGATTACTCTCGTTTTATTACAAAATAAGAAATAACTATTATCAAAATTCAACAATACAGATAATTAAGCTATATTTATTATTATTATTATTATTATTATTATTATTATTATTACGGTGTATACACTTTAAACGAATAAAATGTGGGTATAAGACGAACGTTTAAATTACTGTGTTAAAAATTATGATGCCCCAATTCTGACAAATTTTAAGTCACTAAATAAAATACATAAAATAATGGTAGTTTAAAATAAATTTCATATAATTTAAACACACATAATTATATTTATTTTGAAGTAATTATTTTAAAATTTCTCACTTGAAGTGAAACCAATTTCCGAGTAAATATATTCTCAGACGTCTAAACCAAGTTTATTTTATGAGGTAATATCATTTTATTTAATACAATTTTAACAAAATTGGCCCTCATAATTTCGAATCCAGTACCTCTGTCGTTTCCAAACTGTGAGGCGCGCCCTCCCCTGTGGGGCACGTACTGTTGGATAGGGAGGCGTTTTTCGGTTAACTCCAAATAATTGTACGAATAATTTGTCATTCTAGTTAGTTCAATCATTGATAATTAGTGCGAGGGGGGGGGAGCGCAACCATAATTTTGGAAGTTAGGGGGTCATCGTAACATAAAGTTTGGAAAACACTGCAGTACCTTGTCAGTCTAACATAAAAAAAATAATTAAGTGGAGTGTTTATGAGTGAAATATGTATAAAAAAAAAACCCGCTGAAAAATGTAATATTTAAAAAAGCAAATAGAGTTGAATTATTACTAATTCTTTGATACATGCAGGCTACCCGCTGCACAATGTACAACTATCGTAACAAGACTGTCAGATACGGGTAAGTATATATGAACAGTAACGTAGGAAGTGATGCAACTTTACTGAATGTTAACCGAATATAGGATCAAAGAATGCCAGTCAGATATCATTTAAATTTTTTTTACATACTTTTTGCGCATTTTTAAATTGATTTTATTTTGACGCGTAACCGTCTTCTTGAATTCGTAATTTTTCAGTACGCAAGTAAAGACTTTCTATAGCTGTAGCTGCGACTGAGTTTCAGATCCACGAGTTTGGAGTGGAAATACTTCATGCAAAATTTCTAATCTTGATTTTGCCCTTTTAGAAATACAAATGACGACGAAATGTGTTCCTTCTACATAATGTTTTGGACTGAAAAAAAGGCTCTGCAAGCAAAATACTGCGTTTCCTTCGGACCTCCTGCGCAGTATTGGTACAGCAGTGGACTTCAAGCCTACCCTGATGCAGCTGCATCTACATTGCCAGTTGGAGAGTCCGCTAAAGAGCAAGGATACTTCGGGGTTCCTCTTTAAGTGTTGAAGGTTACCATTCATTTTATGAGAATTCCAGATATAAATTATATCCTTGGTTTAAAGAATTTCTCACACTTTCAGAAGAAAGGCAATCTAACTGGGTTTTGATAGTGAACTATATAGCTTCACTTCAATAATGACGGAGCAAGATATTAAAATACTGAAATTAACAAATCCTAATGTAACTAAAAATTAATTAAAAATAATTAAATTTTAAATCTTTAAAAATAAATTAATTTAACCCTTTAACTGTTAAGGCCAGAATTTTTTGTGCTGTTACGTTATGAATGCGTATATTTGAAACGTTACCAATTTGTACCAGTCGTCTTAAAAGGGTTAAAGCATGATTGATTATGGTCTACATTATAAACAGTTATATTACAAACATTTATTAGTGTATATAAAACAGCTTAACAGAGTTAAGTTTAAAGATTAAGTATAAAAAGATAAAGAGATAATAAAATTTGGTTATTTACGCGTTTCAGTCTGAATTAATATCCGTAAATATGTCCGGGGTTCCTTTGACTTAAATTTGCAAATATCTAATGTGCGATTGTTAAATTTAGTAACGTAAGATGGATGTGGTGGTAGTGGTGGTCTGTGTATTGGGGGCGGGGTTTGATATTTTTAAAAGTTTTCTTCGTAGAATATATTTCCTTTTTCATAAATAAAGTACTGAACTGTAATTTTTGTTTTTTATTTAACTTGAATCATATATAGATCATAATGCAAATTTTATATATATATATATATATATATATATATATATATATATATATATATGAAAATTATTTCACGAAAGTAACACGAAAAATATTTACGATGAATAAAACCATTCGTCTAATGACATCCTCAGGAACACTGAAGTAAATAAAGAGTTCAAGACTATGTATAGGTTACAAAAAAAATATATATATATATATATATATATATATACACAGGGTGTACATAAAGTCAGGATCTATTTTTGTGAAGCACTTGGAAATTATATGGAATTCAATCATAAAATGATAAAGTGGCAACATTTATTAAATAATTAAGAGTAGGATTCGACGTGACGCCCATCAGTATCCCTGCACAGCTTAAATCATTCCGCAGCATTTCTAAACACATTCTGGAGCATTTGCGGAGTTATGTTATCTGCAGCAGTTCGTATACGTGTACGTAAGTTTTCAAGACTCGTAATCTTCGTCTGATAGACGTGCGATTTGATAAAGCCCCATGCAAAGAAATCTAAAGGGGTTAAATCTGGTGATCTCGCTGGCCAAGGTCTGTTGCTTCCGCGTCCGATCCAGCGATTTGGAAAACGTCCATTTAGATAATCCTGAACAATTTTGGCATAGTGACAAGGAGCACCATCATGTTGATAGACGACGGTACTAACAATCCTATCCCCGTCGTCTATCAACATGATGGTGCTCCTTGTCACTATGCCAAAATTGTTCAGGATTATCTAAATGGACGTTTTCCAAATCGCTGGATCGGACGCGGAAGCAACAGACCTTGTGTCGCGAGATGACCAGATTTAACCCCTTTAGATTTCTTTGCATGGGGCTTTATCGAGTCGCACGTCTATCAGACGAAGATTACGAGTCTTGAAAACTTACGTACACGTATACGAACTACTGCAGATAACATAACCCCGCAAAAGCTCCAGAATGTGTTTAGAAATGCTGCGGAACGATTTGAGCTGTGCAGGGATACTGATGGGCGTCACGTCGAATCCTACTCTTAATTATTTAATAAATGTTACCACTTTATCATTTTATGATTGAATTCCATATAATTTCCAAGTGCTTCACAAAAATAGATCCTGACTTTATGTACACCCTGTATAATAAATATAGAAATAAAAATTGTGGGAGGAGCACACAAATTTCTAAGAAAATCTACATACTTTTGGCAGAGCCTAAATGCTGGGAAAGTCTTTGTTGACGGATTTCCTTCAGCTTATCTAGTCTTTTATCTGGTTCCTTAGTTTGAGATAAGAAAATAAAAGTGTCACATTTTGAGTCCCACTTTTCGTACCCCCCGCTTCCTCTTCTGGGGCTACTCTGTAGAATCCATTTTATCAGTGATCTTCAGTTATTGTGACCTCTTACTTGAAATAAATAGAAATACGAGTATTACACTTTGTTAACATAAAAGAGATTATAGCAGCTGACATATTATAGATCTCATAGTTTATCTTTAATAGTTAACACATAAGAGAAAGATATAAAAAAAAGAACATTAGAATAAATATATCGGGTGGCCCCAAAAAAACGCCTTGAGATTTGAACATCAATAACTTCAAAAATATGCAGTTCACACTTCCAAAATTTACAAAACTTTTACCTCAATCTATTGGTAAGCCATCGTAAAAATTTTAGACCTCTACATAAAATACTTTTCCCACAGCTGAGGGAAAATGAGGTACGGTGAAAAAAAGAATGTCATAAATCCTAAATGTGTATAGCTGTCCTTGGCAACTATTCTAAGACTTGTAGTAGTTTCCTTAGCCTATGGATAATCTGTTAGTCTCTGAAAAACGTCAGATGATATAGGCTACGCCCATCTTAAATACGTTTTTTAACTTACCCTTCAAATTATGGTTCTAACTAACGGTGAAAAAGCAGTGATTGAAAAGTGTTTCTTGGAAAAAAATGGACTGGGGCAAGAATTTTGAGGGAATTTCCAAGAATAACTTGCAATGTTACGTCTGTGAATAGAATACTTAAAAAACTTAAAGCAACCGGTTCGACGGCACGAAAGCGTGGCAGTGGTCGGCCTAAAACAGTTTACACTCAACACAATATAGCAATGATCGAAATGATAAGCCTATCTCAAGAGGATCGACCTGGGTCACACTGCTCTCAGAGGAAAATTGCAAGAAATTTAGGTACCAGTCGAAGTTCCATACAAAGAATGTAAAGAACGGTAGGACTTAAAGCATTTAAAAGGATCCGTGTAAGAGCTAAAAGAAAAATTCGTTGTAGAAAATTGCTTGATAGATTTCGTCCAATGATGTCAAAAAAATAGTTTTTACAGATGAAAAAGATTTCACCATCGAGATTGCTCGAAACTCTTGGAACGATGTTGTTTATGGTCGGCGTAAGAAAGATATTCCTCCATCGAGACTTTACCACCAGACAAGTCGGTTTTCGAAAAAAAATCATGGTATTAGCAGGTGTATCGTAGAATGGAAAGACGAAAATTCATTTCATTTCAGAAAATAAAAAAATAATTCAGAAACCTATGTAAATCTCTTAGAGGAGAATCTTTTGCCTGATTGTTGGCGTCTGTATTATAGAAACGATTTCATACTCCAACAAGATGGTGCTACAGCTCCAACAGAATGTAGTCAACTTCATTGGAAAAAACGACTGGACCCGCAATCACCTGACTGCAATCCCATGGATTATTGCATATGGAACACTCTAGCAGAGAAGAGTTATGAAGGCCAAACAGAAAAGTTTACACAAATGCAATTAAAGAAAAAATACTCGAATGTTGGTACAAAATAACATTAACAGAAATCAGAAATGTATCATGTCGTGGAAGAAAAGGTTAAGATTAGTTTGTAAGCAGGACGGCGGACATATTGATCATATTTGTTGATAAGATGTGAATAAAAAATTTTAGTTTAGGATATTCGTTTTTTTCACCATTGTTCTCTCAGCTGTGGAAAAAGTATTTTATCTACAGATTTACAGAACTAAGGCTAACAAAGACCCTAAGATCCATTTTAAGGTTAGCCCAAGAGAAAGGAAAGAATACGGGGTTAAGTAAGTAGCAACATCTATCACTCGTGGTTAACATTCATTCAGAAAAAGAGAAAAAAGACTCACCATCATCATCCGCCCACTGCCGACAAGTCAGAAAAATAGTCGGAGAGAATAGGAAAGATTGCAGAACGGTCCTCTACTCCATAGGGAGGTAGAGCCCACTCTCCCGGAAAAAGATGAAAAGAAGTAAAATAAGAACGCTTACAAACCATGCAATACATTCAAACTCAAAGCAACATATTCTTCCAGCTGTTGCAGACGATCCTCCACTCCATAGGGAGATAGAGGATGCAGCCCACTAGGCTGGAAAGGCGTGAAAGATGAAAAGAAGTAAAATAAGAACGCATTACAACACATTCTTAACTCAAACACTATCATGCCATGCAAACTACAGACATGCAATAAAGAGAGTTACAGACATGCAATAAAAAGTTCAAGACATGCAATTAAAGAGAGAAGGAAAAAAATATAAAGAATAACGAAAAGTGGGTTAATTTACTCAACAAGCTACTACTAAGTTCGTGTTAGTCTTTTTTTTTTTTTTTGCTGGCATATACACGCTGCATGTCACAAGCTGGCATTAGAAGTCAACGCCTCATCCCTGATTACCACCCACAGAGCTCTGTTACCAATTGTTTTTTATTTTAAACAACGTTAATTTTTTAAAATGCCTATCTAGACAGTTTTTAAACACATTAACGCTGGTAGAATTCACGACGAACGTTAATATTTTTAAAATGCCTATCTAGACGGTTTTTAAACACATTAACGCTGGTAGAGTTCACGACGGGCGCGGGAAGATTTTCCCATTTATCAATTATTTTAAACGTAAAGAAGTTTTTAGCGATATTAGTAATGAAACGTCTGCCACGCAACTTAAATCCGTTATTACGAGTATTGCTATTATCGAAAGTGAACAGTTTGTCAAAATTTACGGTATCGATGTTATTAACGATTTGAAAACTTCAATAAGCTCCCCCCTTAATCTCCTAGTTTCGAGTGAATGCAAGTCTAACTTTTTAATCCTATCTTCATGAGGCTTGTTGCGCAATGACGGAATTAGTTTCGTGGCACGACGCTGAACCCTTTCTAACCTATCAATATCCTCACGCAAATACGGGCACCAAAACTGAACGGCATATTATAAATGAGGCCTGACTAGGGACTTGTAAAGGGGCAATATAATATCCTTCGATTTAAATTCGAAATTACGCGCTATGAAGCCTACATCCTATTAGCTTTTGCGCAAGACTCCAGGCACTGGTTCCTAACTTTTAAATCCTTAGATACGCGTACGCCTAAATCTACTTCCTCGTCAACACTCGCTAACTCTCTATCATCCATCGTGTACGTGTAATTATTGTTACGAGAACCTATATGCAAAACTTTACATTTGTCTACGTTAAATTGCATCTGCCACTTACCCGTCCACTCCATAATCCTATTTACATCGTCTTGGAGTCTATTTCCACGTCCTCGTTAACAACCTTACCGCCTATTTAAGTATCGTCCGCGAATTTTGACACGTTACTAGTCAATCCTACATCTATGTCGTTAATGTAAATTACGAATAGCAATGGGCCTAACACTGAACCCTGTGGGACACCGCTACCTACATCCAACCACCCCTATTCATTACCATTAACAACGACCCTCTGTCTCCTAGCACGAAGCCATTCCTCTAACCAGTTAGTTACCTGACCGTGTATACCGTGCGTTTAACCTTCGCAATTAATCTTCTATGCGGAACTGTATCGAACGCCTTTTTAAAATCTAAATAAATCGTCAGCCGCTCTATGCCTATAGTATTCGCGCACTCTTTCGTTATAAAATTCTAACAAATTAGTTAAACAAGATCTATGGCGTCGAAACCCATGCTGACTACTATTAATCAAATCTCTACTTTCTAAGTGATCGATGATACGATCCCTAACTACGGATTCCAAAAGTTTACCGACATTGGCGTTAGGCTAATGGGCCTATAATTGCTAGCTACTGTGCGGTCGCCTTTTTTAAAAATAGGCGTGACGTTAGCTAATTTGAAGTCTTCAGTAATAATCCCCGTTTCGAGTGACTGATTAAAAATCTTCGTTAAGGGACCTACGATAACGTCTTTCAAATCTTTCAAATGTCTGGGATAAAAAGCGTCAGGGCCTGGAGCCTTGCTAACTTTTAGCCTATCGATATAATGCCCAATCTCACCCTCGTAAACAGTTATTTCACCCAAAATAGTCTCGCTACTAAATGGAACGATATCGTCCACGTGGGGACATTATTTACGTCTTCTACGGTAAAAACTGTCTCAAAAAGTTATTGAAAGTACCCACCATCGCCTGAGCGTCAGAAGCCAAAGCGCCGTTAACATCCATTAGAGTGCCCATGTTATCTTTTATCGGCTTACGATTATTGACGTATTCAAAAAACCTTTTTGGATTATGTTTACTATCCGCAGCTATAAGTATCTCTAAATTACGCTTAGCATTCCTAACTAATCTTTTAACCTGACGTCTAAGCTCGATATATCTATTAAAGTTAGCTGCCGTGCCATTGCGCTTATTAAGTCTATACGCTCTGTTACGCTCGTTTATGAACTCGCCTATTTCCTAGTCCACCATTTGGGCCTACCATGATTTCTAGCGCGCTTGAGCCTAAGAGGACTAAACTCCCTTTCAGTATTCATAAAACTTTCTTTAAATGCCTCCCAATGCAAATTTGTGTCATTACCCATAAATAAGTTATCCCAGTCCACTACTCTCATCCTATCCGCAAAACTATCAAAATTGGCCCTACGAAAATCAAGGACTTCTATTACGTTACTATCCTTAGTGTTTTCTATCAATAACTTAACCTAAGAATTTGATGATCACTACATAATAAACTCTTACCTACTTCTAAAACTGTAGAGGTCTGAAATTTTTATGATGGTTTATCAATAGATTGAGGTAAAAGTTATGTAAAGTTTGGAAGTGTGAAATGCATATTTTTTAAGTTATTGATGTTCAAATCTCAAGGCGTTTTTTTTGGGGCCACCCGATATAATGCGTACGTCTCTCATCACAATAAATATGACCCGCAATTAAATGATCAGTATTAAAAATTCACATAGATGATAAATAATACAGATCAGATACGATTATACAACCCCACACAGTGTATAATACGTAATAGTGCAATCTGATTAAATCGGCCTAACAGGTGTCTAGATTTGTTTATATCCCACCAGAAGAAAATAGAACTTTATAAAGTTGTGCTAACTTGATACAGGATATGAAGATAAACGGAAAAATATTGGAATCGGGTTATATGAAATCTTAACTAATAATACAAAATATTGGAAATTACCTCATTAAATATGCCAAATTTCAACATTTTGGCAGCAGAAATGGATTCTGCAGAAAACATACATTGAAACACATTGATAAAACATCATTAATGTACAGATTCAATCATATATGAGAATAAATTTGATTTTCGACGGATTTTGTGGAATACGAAAAACACTTTGGAGTACAATTAAATATTGCATCATTATTCATAGCACATTCCAATATAATGTTAACATTTGTTTTCTGGTTCATGCCACTCTAAGGAATTTAAAAAAATACCAATGAAGTACCTCAGTTCAGGGGGAGGGTTGCACGATAACTGTACCTATCCCACAAACTAGTACCGTATTTGGTTTTCAAACTGCTAAAACTGCCCCAAACAATAAAAATAATGGAGGTAACCAGTTTAATTAACATACTCGTACGATGAACTTGTGTACGAGACTCATTTCAAAATGCATCACTGGTTTCTATAGCAACGTTCAGAAATCAGTTGATATTATGTACGTCACTCGGGCAATGCAACCAATGTGAGCTTCCTTAAACGTCATAAAAGTACTTAACTGTTTGGTTGGAAACGGAGTTGGAATTTTTATTTCTGTATGATATTCTTAGCTGTTTATTATTTCTAATATATTATGCTCGCAAACCTTCAGCGAAATACTAGTTTTACACTGTCGGTTGAGTGACTTGAGCCAGTAATATCCTGGTTGTGGAAGTAATCGTACTTTTGGATTTTCAGTAACGATGATTCATAAAATCTCATTACTGTTTTTGTTATTTATTGGAATTCAGAGTCAGACGATGAACAAAATTTCGATTAGGATGCCAGATGTTAAACCTCAGAAGGTAAGTCACATTTATTTTTAACGCTCATTTATATAATTTATAACTAATATATATATATATATATATATATATATATATATATACGTCGTGGCCAATGTCGTAACACCGCTTCCCGGGGATCAGCGAAGTTAAGCGACATTGGGTCTGGGTAGTAGTTGGATGGGAGACAGTCCTCTGCGCCCAGATTATGTAGCGACACGTGGTTCAGATCCCACGTAAAGCTGTAGGTCCCCTCCGTTATATGACCTTAGATGTTGCGGAGGAGATTAATATATATATATATATATATATAGATGAGACATGGACGGTGACAGAAGAAACGGGAATTTCAGCACTACAAGTCTCCTGCCTAATATCCCCCACCCCGGAGTACTTCCCTGGTCGATTGGTGTCTACAATCTCCTCCTTATTTATATATATATATGTATATATGTGTGTGTGTGTGTGTGTGTGTATATATATATATATATGTGTGTGTGTGTGTGTATATATAAAGGGTGATCCAGAGAAATGGGACCCAAAAGAAACCCCTGTAACTCTTAAAGTATAAGTCCTTTTATAAAATCATACGCATCATTCGAAAGAGGATAGTTACAAGTTTGTACAGGATTGTATAGGTTTTGACAATACAAGACAAGATAAGATACAAAACAAAATAAAAGTGTTAGTTAAAACTAACCCTTCAAGATGACTGCATGGACTGTGGAACAGCTGCGTTTCATAACTGAGCAATATTATGAGCATGGAAGAAGTGTAGTTTCAGCTCTTAGAAGGTGATTTTGACATCTGAAAATTTGTCTTGAAAGATCTTTGAGCTGAAACTACACTTCTTCCATGCTCATAATATTGCTCAGTTATGAAACGCAGCTGTTCCACAGTCCATGCAGTCATCTTGAAGGGTTAGTTTTAACTAACACTTTTATTTTGTTTTGTATCTTATCTTGTCTTGTATTGTCAAAACCTATACAATCCTGTACAAACTTGTAACTATCCTCTTTCGAATGATGCGTATGATTTTATAAAAGGACTTATACTTTAAGAGTTACAGGGGTTTCTTTTGGGTCCCATTTCTCTGGATCACCCTTTATATATATAATATATATATATATATATATATATATATATACACAGTGTATATATGTAATATCATGCATGATTACATACGATTTTTTAGGACGAAGATCAGGCTTCTTGCTCCACCTTGGACCTTCGGCTTAAGGTGGAATCCGAACGACGACCCACCACGGGACGTCAGAAATTAAACGGATTCTACCTCACCACCTCTCGATCAGCAGCACAGCGTCTTAACCGCTAGGCCATGCAGTGTATCCATTTATCTACCGACCTATTTTTCCTGGAAGGATGACCAGTTGGGTAAACTGCGTGCCGCCTGCTTTCGCCAGGAATCGGAGCCGGGTCCGGTGGATTCGTAGTCAGTGATGCTTACCACAATACTACCGAGGCGCATCCATATGTAACAGCATAAGGGAAAATTCCTTTTCCTCGCCTCCCTCACATGGCTGTAAAATTTCCAAACACGTGGGCAAGAACAGAATACAAAGGAACGCTTATTTTACTTTTGTTTCTCGAAAGTGCCGACTAAATTTGTAGCGTCACCTGGCCCTTTAGCGCCACTGAGTCTATAGAAGTGCCAGTCCACTTCAGGTCATCCTCATTTAACCTTTTCTCGAGTCTTTACTTCACATCCCGCTCCGTTTCCTTTGTCGCGTAATGCCAATGATCTCAGGCGGCCGATTTCCTTCAAAATTCCTTTCAAGCATACACGAAGTTCATCATTTCTGTTGAGGCCTGCTACCATTTCAACGCCCCCGGAAGCAACCTCACTTCTGCAAGATTCAACTCACACCATCCTTCCGGTCTCTTTGCCTCACTTAACATTCATCCATTTCAGGGCGAGATTTAGGTTTGTGGGGGCCCTGTGCGAGGTCAAGCTGTGGGGGGCCCTGTGGGGTCAAACTGTGGAAGCCTGTTTGTTGTTTCCTTTTATTTACTAAAACACAAACATCTCAAAAAATAATTTTATTGAAAAAGAGAAATTTATTTACAGAAAGACTTTGCGTGCTTTTCAGCAAGCAAAGTCATTGATGTTAGTAAACTCATTAACCTAATTTTATCGACTGACATTACAGTTCATTTTTAATAGTTTAACCAGCGTTATTTACTGGAACATAGACATCTCAAAAAACAATTGTATTGAAAAAAAAGAAATTTATTTACAGAAAGACTTTGCGTGCTTTTCGGCAAGCAAAGTCACTGATAATGTTAGTAAACTGAATACTCAATCATGAAGCAGAGGTACATACGCAACATGATTTCGACGTTCGGAAATGTAGACTTGAGGTTCTTGGTGATTATTTAGCCATGAATTCACCCATTTTGATCTTTTTCTTTACTATTTAGTGCTACAGATAAACCAATTACCATATCCCCGCGACGGGACTTGTTAACAGTACAAGATACAATTCAATACTGAGAATGGTCAGTGTTGGCAAGATGATTGGCTTGAACGTGTATGGAGTCTTCATGCTTCAAGCCAGCTTTCATGCCAGGTTTCAAGGCAGGAGCATAAAGAAATGCATGAGGGTGTATGGCCGGCTTAACGCAGCAGCAATTAAATTGTTTTATATAACCACGAAAATGTGGGGGCCCTGTGTGGCAGCACATTCCGCACACCCCTAAATCCGGAAGATTCGCAGGTCGAAATGCATTCCATTTCGACCTGCGAATCTTCATTTCCCTTCAACGATTATTTCGTCATTCAAACAGGCTCGTAGACTCTCCCTTCTTCCCAGTCTACCTCCGAAGAAACCAAATCTGTAAACCTCAAGTAGGCTACCATCTCATTTAGTCTACCGTTTATTCCGTCGCGCTCGACTACTTTTACGTAGCCTACAAACTCAATATACTCCCAGCCTAACCGAATAGGCTATCTTCGAAGTGTTCCTCAATACCGTTTAAAGCTAACTCACGTATTTACGACTGCAATTACGCCTAATCCGTTACTGTACCAATACCGTACTTTGATTACCTCAGTTATTATGTGCTTAATTACTTATTGTTGTATGTCCAATACCGTATATCTCATTATCTAAATTATTGTTTCTTTTTGCTACTGTAGCATTTAACTCTTATATTGGATAAAAACCATTTCTTATTGTTAATACTCAGCCATTGTGACATTGCACAATTACTGTATTAGTGGTGGACCGGATATCCGCATCCGCATCATTTTTAACATCAGCATCCGCACTTCTGACTGCGGATGTTATGCGGATATTTCCTCTAATAAATTATGCAATTTACAATTAAATTAGTTTATAAAGTAGCTTATAAGGCCCAGTCATGCACATTTCATGTAAAGTATTAATTATTAATGAACAAATAAATATATAAACCTCAAAATATAAATACCTTGTAACACAGAAAATTGAATGAAACTTGTTTCATTGAATTTTCTGTGGCTAAAACTCTTGAGAAAGTTATTATTTTTATCATAATGAAAACATTAATATTAATTTTAATTCTTATGCATTGCCTGCCATAATAGTAATATCACGAAATTTGAAAAATTATGTCATATATTCATAATTCTATATATATTGGTAGATTAACTAAATATCCGCATCCGCATCCGCGGATATTGAAATTAAAAATCCGCATCAGCATCCGCAGATGTTGAAAAACTGACATCCGGTCCACCACTATACTGTATACATAATTGTTAATCACTGTGAACAAATAATTAATTTATTTTCTAATTAAACGAAAGCCAAAAAGTCATTCCTGTCTCCTGATTAAATACTGTATTGTTTGTTTGGCTGAAAGGTCAAATTGGTGACCCCACTATCATTTAATTTTATTTTACATATTATAGTGGGCCGACCGTTGGGCCACTATATATATATATATATATATATATATATATATATATATATTATTGTTAGTGAGGATGATAATATAACATTTACTGAAAACTACAAAATAAAGTTTATTTTACAGATAGTTTTTTGCTGCTTATAAAAGTAAGATAATTTCAAAGTTGTTTTGAAATTATCTTACACATCAAAGATACGGGATCAGTATTTTAAATACTTTCAAGATAATTTAATTTCTTTACCTACATAGTTATAGTACCGTATATGAAACTTTCTTCCATATTATTATTATCATTATTATAATTATTATTATTTTTTTTTTTTTTTCAGATTGACACTCACCTTTGCACAGCACTTCGAGTTGATCCAACTCAAGAATTCTACATAAGTACGTAATCCGTGGTACTAAAACCTCACTATTAATTTCTGTATTCTTTCATCCTCGAATATTATTTTCCTAACTGAAACAGTTCATTTGCTGCAAGTTAACCGTTAACAACATTCACTACCATCTTTTATGTTTATTATTGGTTCTCATATTATTATTATCATTATTATAATTATTATTATTTTTTTTTTTTTTTCAGATTGACACTCACCTTTGCACAGCACTTCGAGTTGATCCAACTCAAGAATTCTACATAAGTACGTAATCCGTGGTACTAAAACCTCACTATTAATTTCTGTATTCTTTCATCCTCGAATATTATTTTCCTAACTGAAACAGTTCATTTGCTGCAAGTTAACCGTTAACAACATTCACTACCATCTTTTATGTTTATTATTGGTTCTCATTTTCTCTAATCACATTCAATAATGATATTCAATTTTCCTTTTTTAAATAAATAACAAGAATAGGAAAATTTGAATTTTCTTTAGGAGATTCAAGAATGTTAATAAAATTTTAATTATTTACGTTTTGCAAGGTTATACCACGGATATATTTCGTGACCAATGTCGTAACATCGCTTCCCGATGATCAGCTAAGTTAAGAGACATTGTGTTTGGGTAGTAGTTGGATGGGAGGCCCTCTCCTCTGCGTCCAGATAATGTAGCGATCCGTAGTTCGTCCCACGTAAAGCAGTAAGTCCCCGCCGTCATATCACCTTGGATGTTGCAAAGAGGGTTAATCAACCCCATATTAAACTAAAAAACACCAATATATATTAATTGAAATAGGAGCAAAGGATATACAAACAAGCAATGAAACTGTGTGTGCGTGCGTGCGTGTGTGTGTGTGTGTGTGTGTGTGTGACTGTGTGTGTGTGTTACTGGCCAAAATAAAAATTGGTTTCTCGGCTAATTCTCTATTTCTTAGTGGAGGCTACAATCCATGTACTTAATCCGAATATATTCTTTCGGCCTTTTCTTCAGCCCGAATTGTTCATTCTGACGAAGGTTAACCTACCTTAGACCTACAGCTTAACGTGGAATCCGAACTACGACCAACCAAGACAATCAGAAATTACAAAGTCGTCGCCTGAATTTCATCTTACGACTGATCTTACTTACTGATCAGCGGAGAGGCCCAGCGTCTTAACCACAAAGCTACCCAGGGTACCCATTTATTTACCAATCATTTTTTTTGTTGGAAGGATGAATAGCTGGGTGAGCTGAGCGCCCCTTGCTCTCGCCGGGAATGTTCGATTCGAATGTTCGACACCACTATCATATATATATATATGAGGTGCTGCGAATATTAATGACGAACTCGACATGGGTGCGAAATTCAGTTTTCGTTACTAGTATTCACAACGCCTCATAAGAAAATGTAAAAGTTCTTTCAATTTTTACGAAGTTCGGCTGATTCGATTGATGGTTCGTCGGAATGTGAGTCAAACTGTTTACCATGTTGTCGAGAAGCTGAGAAAGAAAAACACGAGAAAAATTAAGTATTTTCCTGACTGTAAAAGACTGACATTCGTTTCAGCTAAACGGAATAAAGACGTTTATAAAGCAAATGTAATTTCTGAAGTTTGTTTTTTATACTTTTGAAAGTATTTCAGTTGCAAAGTTTTGGAGAAAA
Organism: Bathynomus jamesi; assembly: GCA_023014485.1. Taxonomy (NCBI): domain Eukaryota; kingdom Metazoa; phylum Arthropoda; class Malacostraca; order Isopoda; family Cirolanidae; genus Bathynomus; species Bathynomus jamesi. The sequence continues at coordinate 1,391,120 of JAJOZX010000485.1, forward strand.
GTCCGTCAATGAAATAAAATATATGGGAAAATACCCGAAAATTTCAAAATTTACCAACAACTCATAGTTGGATGGGAAAATAATTTGACCAATAAAATAACAGTCGACGTAAACAGTCGTTCCATTTGGTCAGTTTTTTTTTTTTTTTTGTTAGTTTTGTAGAATTTATTTCCGCGCCGAATTTTTTTCCACAACTGAACATAAACTACATTTTCGCTTACCAGAAATTTTAGTTACTCCCAAAGTGAGCTGTTATCAACCAAAGTGGCTTTCAAGGCAAAGTGTTTCCCCAATGCTAATGACCCATTCATTTTCAGACTTTTATAATTCAAATAAGGTGAGTATGTCTCAGACTACAAAATGCGTTAGCTCGTTACTGAATCGTGCGTATGTCTACATTTTGTGTATACTGTATATATCTCTGAACTGCTGAGTACGCCCTTGAATCTCTTAAAAGATAATTCATATTCTTCAGTGGACCATTGGAATAACAGCCCAAGGAGTTTTACATACATTAGTGGAAGGCGTTAATTTTGTACTTGATTCTTAAACCTGGTTGTCTCTGTCAACCCTCCAGCATACTCGAATGCGGGTTCGACAAACAGGTGCAGCACCACAAGCGATAGGGAATTCTAACTTTATTTTAAAAATAAACGATTGGTTGGTTGAAAAGAAGTGTTTGTTTTTTCGATTACTCCCAGGAAAGTAAAAGTTAACAGGGTGGCATTCAATGTAGGTTCTAATGTCCTTCATCTTTATAAACAGTTCCATACTAATCACTTTAACACAGAGCCAGATTAGGGCATAGGCTAATGGGTTTAGAAATTTAATATTGCCAAAACTGCAAAACATGTAGTTATCTCTTTAGAGTTCAAAATGATGTTTTGAATTCATTTAGTGATTCTAGGATGATTCTCTTGTAATTTGTAAACTTGGTTATGTAAATTTTGATGTCGTTATTTTAATTGTGAAAAAGAATAAAAAAAATTTATACTAAAATTCATTTTGTTTTCATTGAGAGGCAAAAGGCCCCGAAACATGCTTCAGTCCCTGGGCCCCGTAGAGGTTAATCCGTCACTGATTGAACATTTTTAGCTGTTTAGCTAAGTTTTAATTGAAGTTGTGAACATGAATAAATCTAATCATAAATAATTTGTAAAGTTTAGAGGGGGTTGAGACTAAGGGGGTCATTGATAGAAAGGTGGCGCTAGGAGAAAGGAATGAATAACATACAAACTTAGGTATTAACCTCTTTGTAGTAATTGTAATGTAATGTAAAATTAGATTATTAGAGCAATTAATAGGAATGTTTTCATTGCATTGTGATTATTTTTCAATTACAATTATATTCACTAACCATCGTATTGTTTGCTAAGTTTTATATCCATTTACTGTTTGGTAAAAGGGGTCGGCGGTAGTTTCAAAAAGGTTGGGAACCACTGATCTACAGCATATTGCTTCTTTTACAAAAGCTTCCTACGAACCATTCGCTTCTATGGAGATTGTTCACCATATGTTCATCCAAGGATGCAACGAACCGGGATCAGACGAGGAAGTTTGGAACTGCCGAAATGACGTTCCACAACAACCTGGCCTTGAATTTGCACCGATTTGCAAAAAAAGAAACTCAATGGTAAGGTTTTTAACTTTTCTTTATAACTTTTTGTTACTACAGACGAAACTTCACTTGAATTTGATGAACTTTAATGTCCTAATGGTGGATACTTAAGTAAAGTTTGAAAGAAAAGTTAAAAGAGTATAAACTGGCATTGCTTTACAAAATTCATTCATATCATACAGAAGAATGATTAGAAGGATATCGTAAGAATTATTTAAACACTATTATTTATAATAACATTTTTTTATTATTGAAGAATTTTGTACTTTATTTTTACATATATTTAATATTCTAATAATAGCAATACCAATAATATTCTAATAATATTAAAACAGGTTCTAATAATCAAGACTGTACAGTTTTCAATTAACTTATTATTATTATTATATTATTATTATTATTATTATCAGACATTAATATACTTATGGGCAAGAAACGCTACGAAAGTGGTGCTTCCCAAAGATGTTGGTTTTGAAGTCGGAGGTAAAACTGGCCTTCATTATATTGTGTTGCAAGTCCATTACGCGTCTGTCGAAAGATTCAAAAAGGGTAAGTTTTATAATCAAGATTATTTCTCATAATTTGAATGTTTTAGTAATATCTAATAATAATTATATTTAATAATAATAATATTCTTAATAATGTTTTAATAATATACATTTTCTCTTTCCTTGGAGCAGATGAGCACTTTACTGATAGTTCAGGCATAACACTTAGTTACACCAGCACTCCGTAAGTTTACTGAACTGTTGGATAAAATTTTGAGTAATACGGTACACATTACCGTATACGCATTTAATATTAACTCTATCAAATTGTACTTTAATCTAATAATCTAAATTTGTGACATTCATATAACATTACATATTGGATATGGCAAAAGAACGCCATCGTTCTTTTGTATGGAACTGTTTTTTATATAATTTTCTTTTTAATATAAAAGAATTATTTGGCATTTTAATCTGTTTTAACTCAAAGAAATATTTTTCTACAATTCATAATACATTTCTTTATATGCAATTAAGTTATGGTATTTTGAATTATGCAGGGTTATTCAAAGGTCACGTATCATAGCACTGTTTAATAAACAGAAATATCCACAATTACTATGATGCTTGACTTTTGAATGACCCTGTATATAACAATACGTTTGATTTCAAGCTTTCACTCTTTCTGGATATAGTTAAATTTATATTTTACGAATCTATATATATATATATATATATATGAAGAGAGAGAGAGAGAAGAGAGGAGAAGAAGAGAGAGAGAGAGAGAGAGAGAGAGATAGAGAGAGAGAGAGAGATTCGTAAAATCCCCAATTTTATAATTATGTAGAATAATGGCCAGTTTTGTAGCCATGTTTGATGCGTAAATCGGTACTATAAGGAAAGATGTTTATAATTACGGTTATAATGATTCTTATTAATTAATAATCAATGATAAATGCTTTGGCCGAGGTCACCAGATCTTTTCAGATCAAAGAATGTTATTAATTAAGTTATTAATTAGGTTGATTGATAGATTGAATTTTTTTCCTTTATTACACAAACTAACGATTTATGAATGAGATAGAAACATGTCGTTTACAGTTGCAATAATGATTACACGAAATTAAATGATTTATGAATTAGACAGAACCATGTCGTTTACAGTTGCAATAATGTATACACTTGAAGTAATAACGCGCGAGGTAAATGGTTAGTCTTTATATAAAGTTAGGTGAATGACACCAGAAGCCAGCGGGGCCCTGCACGAATGGAGTCTACATGGTGGTAGCTCCTGGGTCACTGAAGCTGGTGTTCGAAGGGAGAGAAGTCGAGGTGCCTCCAGAGGCATGAGGACATACCTTGAGTGAATTCTCGACATGTGACGTCATCTTAGTCGTGCTTGTGTGACGTCATCTTCATCGTGTTTGAGTTGATGAGTTATATCGCTAATTGTGTTGATGGCATATTGCTAAGGTGTTTGCAAACGTCTCTGCATCTTCAGTTGGTCATATATATATATATATATATATATAAATTATTTCACGAAAGTAACACGTGAAAAATATTTATGATGAATAAAACCACGAAGGAAAGGAAACACAGAATGGTGCTCAAGCGCTTTCGTCTAATGAGTGGGCCTGAGGATGTCATTAGACGAAAGCGCTTGAGCACCATTCTCTGTTTCCTTTCCTTCGTGGTTTTATTCATCATATATATATATATATAACTGTATATAAATAAACAATATTCTTAAGTGCTTTTACAATTTTTTTTACGAAATTTGAATATATACAAGGCTTTTTTTCTGGCGGAACGCGTCTGAACAGTGTTCCGATACCTTTTATTTTCAACATGCAGAAAAAAATTTAATGTTTTTATTTTCATTGCGATTTGATTTTTTTTTTTTTTTGTCACATAACAGAATTTTAGGAATAAGAAGGACACTTTTTTCTGGTCTGGAATGGTCACGGGAATGGGATGGGGTAACAAATGGCAAAGGTCGTAGGAAATTTATCGTAAAGTTCCAGGACGTTTCTTTCCAGAAAAAACCATCATTTATTGAATATATTAATTATTACATAAGAGTTCTTTACGTTTCATTTCATGATCATTAAATATTTCTAAAAATTATTTTTAATTTTCCAGAATGCCTAAAATTGCTGCTATTTACTTCGTGACCACTCTTGGAAGGATTTTGCCAAATACCACAGAATATTTTGAGGCTGCGTGTAAAATCAAAGAAGATGTTGTTATGCATCCTTTCGCATTTAGGGTACACACCCATGGACTAGGTATAACAAACAGTCTTTCAATGTACAGACGGTTAACAAAAGTAAATAAACACCTTTGATTTTCCATAGATTTTGATTTGAAATAAAAGTCAATAAATAATAAGAGATTTAATGAATCAATATATTAGAATCGTGTTGGTTTTCTTTCATTATGTGAATCTGACACACGTTCTGGCATTCCATTGATGAACTTTGCCATTTGTTCTTGAGGACAATCATCGTGGTGTCTATTTACTTTTGTCAACCGTTCGTAAACTCGTTATACGTACTAAAAACATTAGAATAAAGAAATGAGCTCAAATTAACTTCTCTCACAGCTTTAAAATTGGAAGGTCGTTAACAATAACGTGAAGTGAGAACGCAAAAGTATTAGTAAACGATAATATAATTTGAATGAGTAACGCAAAGACGCTTGAATAAATAATACAAATTATTCGAAGATAAATTTACCAGTTTTCAAAGTCTGGTAATAAGTAGTAACTCAAAAAACCCAGACCAGATTAAATACATTTTCTTATTCTAAAGACGTATTAGTGTATTTAATTATTATTCTTCAAAGTTATTTCTTCGATTCAGTAAATTATTTCAGAAATTCTAGAAACTTTACGGATGGATTCAGTGAATAAATTTTACTGGGGGTTATTATCTACTGAAAATGATGAATGACAAAAATCTACAGAGGGATGACAAAAATAAATAGACACGATTTTTTTTTTTTTCCCCCCCCAAAGTTTTTGATTTGATTATAAAAGTCAGCAAATAATAACAACTTTATTGAGTCAATAAATGCAAAGGGAAAAGGAACACGATTTTAAATAGATTGATTTAATAATTAATTTGTTATTATTTATTGACTTTCATCATCAAATCAAAATATTTTGGAAAAAAAAAAAAGATGTCTATTTACTTTTGTCAAGCCTCTTTATTCATGAGATGCTCAGGAACGAATACGTTCTTTCCTCTATATCTTCTTCGATGAACCAATAATAATAATGCGGAAAAAAAAGTTTGCGGAGGAAATAGAATTTTATGAAAAAAATGCCAAAAATGAAAAACAAAAATCAGTAACAATTCGTAATTGGTTGAAAAAGTAATCGGACTAATAAAAATGGATCACGAGTAGATTTTGCTGTCATTCCATTCAGTCATGTTTCATTTCGAAATTTGTCGTAGTTTTTTCGTGAATACTTTATGTCGTCGGACAAATTTTTTCGGCAAGGGTTCGTATCACAGTTTACAATGCAAAAGAATAGTTCATTCTTGTGCTTCACAATTTCACGAATTATCAGAACTTTTCATGTATAATTTATTATGAATAACGGTTCTCCTGTTTCTGTTGGCATGGAAACGCATACGTGTAGAGAAAAGAATACCTTTATTTAAAAAAAAATGGAAAATCTCCCATTTATTTAGAGATTTTATAATAAAATAACGAAAATGATTTTGGCTCTCTGCTTCTTCTATAGAGGGGCATTTTTGCAGGCCCCTCGGCCCTCGTTCCTACATAAAACGAAATTACCTTTTCCTTTAATATAAACTAAACGCAGTATAAAAGAATAACAGATATGCGTAAGAGATAATTGCAAAACAAAAACAATATTATATATATAAATCTTGATTCGCAGGACTCGTTGTCTCTGGTTATAAGTTGCTAAAACGAAGGCTTACCTTGAAGATTGGCAATTAATTGGAAAGAAAGACCCGCAACTGCCACAGATGTTTTATCCAATTGAAAATGAGATGACAATCAGGAAAGGAGATGTTCTGGTAACAATTAATTAATTAATTAATGCAGATAGATTTAAATTTGATGCGGAAATGGAAATTTCTGGTCGAAGATCAAGAAAGAACAATCCTTGCGATGTTTTTTACATTTTAATCCTTATCATAAACCAATATTGTACCAATCAAATTATCAATGAAAGTATGAAAATAAAAACCCACTCTAATAGACAGAGTTTATTTCCACGACAGTGGGCGTCGAAACTGTCGTGGAAATAAACTCTGTCTATTAGAGTGGGTTTTTATTTTCATATTTTGACCTTCACGTAGAAAAAAGTGAAGTTTTTTTGCATTTATCAATGAAAGATTATTCTCATTTTATTGCAAAATAAGAAATAATTATCTATATTGTTGAATTTTTATAATAGTTAAGCTATATTTATATTATATATTATTATTATTATTATTATTATTATTATTATTACGGTGTATAAACTTTAAACCAGTGGTGCACAAACTTTTTTATGTGAGGGCCAAGCGAAGAAAATAACTAAATGTATTAGCCTACTTACTTTCCATCTAAGTCATAAATTGGGTCACTTTTATATTCTAACTTTTACAGTGAATTGAAAAGACCCGTGGGGCCACTGAAAAGACCCGTGGGGGACACATTTGGCCCGCGGGCCAGGGTTTGTGCATCACTGCTTTAAACGAATAAAATGTGGGTATAAGACGAACCTTTAAAGTACTGTGTTAAGAATTATGATGCCCCAATTCTGACAAAATTAAAGCCACTAAATAAAATACATAAAATAATTGTAGTTTAAAATAAATTTCATATAATTTAAACACACATAATTATATTTATTTGAAATAATTATTTTAAAATTTCTCACTTGAAGAAACCAATTTCCGAGTAAATATATTCTCAGACGTCTGAACCAAATTTATTTTTTGAAGTAATATCATTTTATTTAATTCAATTTTAACAAAATTGGGCCTCATAATTTCGAACCCAGTACCTCTGTCGTTTCCAAACTGTGGGGCGCGCCCTCCCCTGTGGGGCACGTACTGTTGGCTACGAATAATTTGTCATTTTAGTTAGTTGAGTCATTGATAATTAGTGGGAGCGGGGGCGCAACCATAATTTTGGGAAGTTAGAGGGGTCGTCGTAACATAAAGTTTGGAAAACACTGCAGTACCTTGTCAGTCTAAAATAAAATAAAAAATTAAGTGGAGTGTTTATGAGTGAAATATGTATAATAAAAAAAACCCGCTGAAAAATGTAATATTTAAAAAAGCAAATAGAGTTGAATTATACTAATTCTTTGATACATGCAGGCTACCCGCTGCACAATGTACAACTATCGTAACAAGACTGTCAGATACGGGTAAGTATATATGAACAGTAACGGAGGAAGTGATGCAACTTTACTGAATGTTAACCGAATATAGGATCAAAGAATGCCAGTCAGATATCATTTAAATTTTTTTTATGTATTTTTTGCGATATTTTTAAATTGATTTTATTTTGACGCGTAACGTCTTTTTGAATTCGTAATTTTTCGGTACGCAATTAAAGATTTTCTATAGCTGTAGCTGCGACTGAGTTTCAGATCCACGAGTTTGGAGTGGAAATATTTCATGTAAAATTTCTAATCTTTTTTTGCCCTTTTAGAAATACAAATGACGACGAAATGTGTTCCTTCTACATAATGTTTTGGACTGAAAAAAAGCTCTGCAAGCAAAATACTGCGTTTCCTTCGGACCTCCTGCGCAGTATTGGTATAGCAGTGGACTTCAAGCCTACCCTGATGCAGCTGCATCTACATTGCCAGTTGGAGAGTCCGCTAAAGAGCAAGGATATTTCGGGGTTCCTCTTTAAGTGTTGCAGGTTACCCTTCATGTTATGGAATTCCAGATATAAATTATATCCTTGGTTTCAAGAATTTCTCACTTTCAGAAGAAATGTAATCTACTGGGTTTTGATAGTGAACTATATAGCTTCACTTCAATAATGACAGAGCAAGTATTAAAATACTGAAATTAACAAATCCTAATGTAACTAAAATTAATTAAAAATAATTAAATTTTAAATCTTTAAAAATTAATTTAACCCTTTAACTGTTAAGGCCAGAATTTTTTGTGCTGTTACGTTATGAATGCGTATATTTGAAACGCTACCAATTTGTACCAGTCGTCTTAAAAGGGTTAAAGCATGATTGATTATGGTCTACATTATAAACAGTTATATTACAAACATTTATTAGTGTATATAAAACAGCTTAACAGAGTTAAGTTTAAAGATTAAGTATAAAAAGATAAAGAGATAATAAAATTTGGTTATTTACGCGTTTCAGTCTGAATTAATATCCGTAAATATGCCAAAATTGTTCAGGATTATCTAAATGGACGTTTTCCAAATCGCTGGATCGGACGCGGAAGCAACAGACCTTGGCCAGCGAGATCACCAGATTTAACCCCTTTAGATTTCTTTGCATGGGGCTTTATCAAATCGCACGTCTATCAGACGAAGATTACGAGTCTTGAAAACTTACGTACACGTATACGAACTACTGCAGATAACATAACCCCGCAAATGCTCCAGAATGTGTTTAGAAATGCTGCGGAACGATTTGAGCTGTGCAGGGATACTGATGCGCGTCACGTCGAATCCTACTCTTAATTATTTAATAAATGTTACCACTTTATCATTTTATGATTGAATTCCATATAATTTCCAATTGCTTCACAAAAATAGATCCTGACTTTATGTACACCCTGTATAATAAATATAGAAATAAAAATTGTGGAGGAGACACAAATTTCTAAGAAAATCTACATACTTTGGCAGAGCCTAAATGCTGGGAAAGTCTTTGTTGACGGATTTCCTTCAGCTTATCTAGTCTTTTATCTGGTTCCTTAGTTTGAGATAAGAAAATAAAAGTGTCACATTTTGAGTCTCCACTTTTCGTATCCCCCCCCGCTTCCTCTTCTGGGGCTACTCTGTAGAATCCATTTTATCAGTGATCTTCAGTTATTATGACCTCTTACTTGAAATAAATAGAAATACGAGTATTACACTTTGTTAACATAAAAGAGATTATAGCAGCTGACATATTATAGATCTCATAGTTTATCTTTAATAGTTAACACATAAGAGAAAGATATAAAAAAAAGAATATTAGAATAAATATATCGGGTGGCCCCAAAAAAACGCCTTGAGATTTGAACATCAATAACTTCAAAAATATGCAGTTCACACTTCCAAAATTTACAAAACTTTTAACTCAATCTATTGGTAAGTCATCGTAAAAATTTCAGACCTCTACATAAAATACTTTTCCCACAGCTGAGGGAACAATGAGGTACGGTGAAAAAAAGAATGTCATAAATCCTAAATGTGTATAGCTGTCCTTGGCAACTATTCTAAGACTTGTAGTAGTTTCCTTAGCCTATGGATAATCTGTTAGTCTCTGAAAAACGTTAGATGATATAGGCTACGCCCATCTTAAATACTGTTTTTTAAACTTACCCTTCAAATTATGGTTCTAACTAACGGTGAAAAAGCAGTGATTGAAAAGTGTTTCTTGGAAAAAAATGGACTGGGGCAAGAATTTTGAGGGAATTTCCAAGAATAACTTGCAATGTTACGTCTGTGAATAGAATACTTAAAAAACTTAAAGCAACCGGTTCGACGGCACGGAAGCGTGGCAGTGGTCGGCCTAAAACCGTTTACACTCAACACAATATAGCAATGATCGAAATGATAAGCCTATCTCAAGAGGATCGACCTGGGTCACACTGCTCTCAGAGGAAAATTGCAAGAAATTTAGGTACCAGTCGAAGTTCCATACAAAGAATGTAAAGAACGGTAGGACTTAAAGCATTTAAAAGGATCCGTGTAAGAGCTAAAAGAAAAATTCGTTGTAGAAAATTGCTTGATAGATTTCGTCCAATGATGTCAAAAAAATAGTTTTTACAGATGAAAAAGATTTCACCATCGAGATTGCTCGAAACTCTTGGAACGATGTTCTTTATGGTCGGCGTAAGAAAGATATTCCTCCATCGAGACTTTACCACCAGACAAGTCGGTTTTCGAAAAAAAATCATGGTATTAGCAGGTGTATCGTAGAATGGAAAGACGAAAATTCATTTCATTTCAGAAAATAAAAAATAATTCAGAAACCTATGTAAATCTCTTAGAGGAGAATCTTTTGCCTGATTGTTGGCGTCTGTATTATAGAAACGATTTCATACTCCAACAAGATGGTGCTACAGCTCATACTAGCAAGTTCACACAGGATTATCTACAACAGAATGTAGTCAACTTCATTGGAAAAAACGACTGGACCCCGCAATCACCTGACTGCAATCCCATGGATTATTGCATATGGAACACTCTAGCAGAGAAGAGTTATGAAGGCCAAACAGAAAAGTTTACACAAATGCAATTAAAGAAAAAATACTCGAATGTTGGTACAAAATAACATTAACAGAAATCAGAAATGTATCATGTCGTGGAAGAAAAGGTTAAGATTAGTTTGTAAGCAGGACGGCGGACATATTGATCATATTTGTTGATAAGATGTGAATAATAAACAATTTTTAGTTTAGGATATTCGTTTTTTTCACCATTGTTCTCTCAGCTGTGGAAAAAGTATTTTATCTACAGATTTACAGAAGCTAAGGCTAACAAAGACCCTAAGATCCATTTTAAGGTTAGCCCAAGAGAAAGGAAAGAATACGGGGTCGCCTCCACTACCGACAAGTCAGAAAAATAGTCGGAGAGAATAGGAAAGATTGCAGAACGGTCCTCTACTCCATAGGGAGGTAGAGCCCACTCTCCCGGAAAAAGATGAAAAGAAGTAAAATAAGAACGCTTACAAACCATGCAATACATTCTTAACTCAAAGCAACATATTCTTCCAGCTGTTGCAGACCGATCCTCCACTCCATAGGGAGATAGAGGATGCAGCCCACTAGGCTGGAAAGGCGTGAAAGATGAAAAGAAGTAAAATAAGAACGCATTACAACACATTCTTAACTCAAACACTATCATGCCATGCAAACTACAGACATGCAATAAAGAGAGTTACAGACATGCAATAAAAAGTTCAAGACATGCAATTAAAGAGAGAAGGAAAAAAAATATAAAGAATAACGAAAAGTGGGTTAATTTACTCAACAAGCTACTACTAAGTTCGTGTTAGTCTAATTTTTTTTTTTTTTTGCTGGCATATTACACGCTGGCATGTCACAAGCTGGCATTAGAAGTCAACGGCCTCATCCCTGATTACCACCCACAGAGCTCCTGTTACCAATTGTTTTTTATTTTAAACAACGTTAATATTTTTAAAATGCCTATCTAGACGGTTTTTAAACACATTAACGCTGGTAGAGTTCACGACGGGCGCGGGAAGATTTTCCCATTTATCAATTATTTTAAACGTAAAGAAGTTTTTAGCGATATTAGTAATGAAACGTCTGCCACGCAACTTAAATCCGTTATTACGAGTATTGCTATTATCGAAAGTGAACAGTTTGTCAGAATTTACGGTATCGATGTTATTAACGATTTTTAAAACTTCAATAAGCTCCCCCCTTAATCTCCTAGTTTCGAGTGAATGCAAGTCTAACTTTTTAATCCTATCTTCATAAGGCTTGTTGCGCAATGACGGAATTAGTTTCGTGGCACGACGCTGAACCCTTTCTAACCTATCAATATCCTCACGCAAATACGGGCACCAAAACTGAACGGCATATTATAAATGAGGCCTGACTAGGGACTTGTAAAGGGGCAATATAATATCCTTCGATTTAAATTCGAAATTACGCGCTATGAAGCCTAACATCCTATTAGCTTTTGCGCAAGACTCCAGGCACTGGTTCCTAACTTTTAAATCCTTAGATACGCGTACGCCTAAATCTACTTCCTCGTCAACACTCGCTAACTCTCTATCATCAATCGTGTACGTGTAATTATTGTTATGAGAACCTATATGCAAAACTTTACATTTGTCTACGTTAAATTGCATCTGCCACTTACCCGTCCACTCCATAATCCTATTTACATCGTCTTGGAGCCTATTTCCACGTCCTCGTTAACAACCTTACCGCCTATTTAAGTATCGTCCGCGAATTTTGACACGTTACTAGTCAATCCTACATCTATGTCGTTAATGTAAATTACGAATAGCAATGGGCCTAACACTGAACCCTGGGGACACCGCTACCTACATCCAACCACCCTATTCATTACCATTAACAACGACCTCTGTCTCCTAGCACGAAGCCATTCCTCTAACCAGTTAGTTACCTGACCGTGTATACCGTGCGCTTTAACCTTCGCAATTAATCTTCTATGCGGAACTGTATCGAACGCCTTTTTAAAATCTAAATAAATAACGTCAGCCGCTCTATGCCTATAGTATTCGCGCACTCTTTCGTTATAAAATTCTAACAAATTAGTTAAACAAGATCTATGGCGTCGAAACCCATGCTGACTACTATTAATCAAATCTCTACTTTCTAAGTGATCGATGATACGATCCCTAACTACGGATTCCAAAAGTTTACCGACAATTGGCGTTAGGCTAATGGGCCTATAATTGCTAGCTACTGTGCGGTCGCCTTTTTTAAAAATAGGCGTGACGTTAGCTAATTTGAAGTCTTCAGTAATAATCCCCGTTTCGAGTGACTGATTAAAAATCTTCGTTAAGGGACCTACGATAACGTCTTTCAAATCTTTCAAATGTCTGGAATAAAAAACGTCGGGGCCTGGAGCCTTGCTAACTTTTAGCCTATCGATATAATGCCCAATCTCACCCTCGTAAACAGTTATTTCACCCAAAATAGTCTCGCTACTAAATGGAACGATATCGTCCACGTCGGGGACATTATTTACGTCTTCTACGGTAAAAACTGTCTCAAAAAAGTTATTGAAAGTACCCACCATCGCCTGAGCGTCAGAAGCCAAAGCGCCGTTAACATCCATTAGAGTGCCCATGTTATCTTTTATCGGCTTACGATTATTGACGTATTCAAAAAACCTTTTTGGATTATGTTTACTATCCGCAGCTATAAGTATCTCTAAATTACGCTTAGCATTCCTAACTAACTTTTAACCTGACGTCTAAGCTCGATATATCTATTAAAGTTAGCTGCCGTGCCATTGCGCTTATTAAGTCTATACGCTTTGTTACGCTCGTTTATGAACTCGCCTATTTCCCTAGTCCACCATTTGGGCCTACCATGATTTCTAGCGCGCTTGAGCCTAAGAGGACTAAACTCCCTTTCAGTATTCATAAAACTTTCTTTAAATGCCTCCCAATGCAAATTTGTGTCATTACCCATAAATAAGTTATCCCAGTCCACTACTCTCATCCTATCCGCAAAACTATCAAAATTGGCCTTACGAAAATCAAGGACTTCTATTACGTTACTATCCTTAGTGTTTTCCATCAATAACTTAACCTAAGAATTTGATGATCACTACATAATAAACTCTTACCTACTTCTAAAACTGTAGAGGTCTGAAATTTTTATGATGGTTTATCAATAGATTGAGGTAAAAGTTATGTAAAGTTTGGAAGTGTGAAATGCATATTTTTAAGTTATTGATGTTCAAATCTCAAGGCGTTTTTTTTGGGGCCACCCGATATAATGCGTACGTCTCTCATCACAATAAATATGACCCGCAATTAAATGATCAGTATTAAAAATTCACATAGATGATAAATAATACAGATCAGATACGATTATACAACCCCACACAGTGTATAATACGTAATAGTGCAATCTGATTAAATCGGCCTAACAGGTGTCTAGATTGTTTATATCCCACCAGAAGAAAATAGAACTTTATAAAGTTGTGCTAACTTGATACAGGATATGAAGATAAACGGAAAAATATTGGAATCGGGTATATGAAATCTTAACTAATAATACAAAATATTGGAAATTACCTCATTAAATATGCCAAATTTCAACATTTGGCAGCAGAAATGGATTCTGCAAGAAAACATACATTGAAACACATTGATAAAACATCATTAATGTACAGATTCAATCATATATGAGAATAAATTTGATTTTCGACGGATTTTGTGGAATACGAAAAACACTTTGAAGTACAATTAAATATTGCATCATTATTCATAGCACATTCCAATATAATGTTAACATTTGTTTTCTGGTTCATGCCACTCTAAGGAATTTAAAAAAAATACCAATGAAGTACCTCAGTTCAGGGGGAGGATTGCACGATAACTGTACCTATCCCACAAACTAGTACCGTATTTGGTTTTCAAACTGCTAAAACTGCCCCAAACAATAAAAATAATGGAGGTAACCAGTTTAATTAACATACTCGTACGATGAACTTGTGTACGAGACTCATTTCAAAATGCATCACTGGTTTCTATAGCAACGTTCAGAAATCAGTTGATATTATGTACGTCGCTCGGGCAATGCAACCAATGTGAGCTTCCTTAAACGTCATAAAAGTACTTAACTGTTTGGTTGGAAACGGAGTTGGAATTTTTATTTCTGTATG